>WWET01001281.1:17248-51250 GCA_011038615.1 Limnodynastes dumerilii | reverse complement strand
ATAGTGCCATTCCCAAATCCTAATATAAACCACATATTAAACTACAGTATGTGTCATTCCCAGTCTTATAATATACTACACATGTGTTTTATATAGTGTGTCATGTCCAAATATTTCAAAAAAGAAACAAATGGCGCTAAGAAATATAACATATATGACAAATCAACTAATTGTAGCAGCTGTTTAAGAGGAATATGTTCACCTCCTCAAAGGCTCCTCTCGGTGTATACACAAAGACAAGAAAAAGAAACAGCGCTTAAAAAAATTATTATAAAAAAGAAATAAATATGTGACGGTCTAGGTTTTACTTATTAATATATCTGTATACACATGTATATTCTTTGATTGTGTTTTTGATGTGTGTGGTTTTTTTTTGCCAGCAGTTGCCAATACCTTTCTGTGTGTGTATTATCAAAGTCACATATTTATATATTTTTCATAATATTTTTAAGCGCTGTTTCCTTTTCTTGTATTTTTGTCCATATACAGTATGTGTAATGTAAGCGAGATGTGCAAAGTAAGGGAGATAGGGAGGGGCATGTGTAATGGAGGGGGGGGCATGGAGAGAGATGTTTCATGTAAAGGGAGCAGGAGGGAGATGTGTAAATGTAAGGAATCTGTATAAATACACACAAACTGGAATTGACATTTTTTTCTGACAGACCTTACTTTTTATTTATGAAAACACAAATTGGAATCCTTACAGAAATGATTGACAGCATATGATTTTTGTATTATATATTTAAAACCTGTCATTGCAGACCCTCCAACCATTCCATTAAGAACAAACTACCCTGTTCCTGAGATTGCAAGTCACACTCATCTGGCCTTAACAAATTAATCTAAATTTGGAAAATGTTTTTCTTTAATCAGGGTGGTTACCATAGTTACTAACATTTGGAAGCTCAGGAATGGAGTGTGTCCTGTTGAAGGGGCTTGTGTAACATTGTACACGGGAATTAGAGGAGTTGACAGCTACAGTTTACAAAGATTTTTAACACACCTTCATGCTTGCAGTTAGTTTGCATTGGAGTATTTTTATTGATTATGCCAGGCAAAGGCAACCTACATGGATTGTTACGGCACTACTGACCTATTACATGGTGCCAGTCAGTAGTATCCCGTTGCTAGGACTTGGTTACGCCCTCTGGGTACCGCAGCTCTGTGTTGCTAAGGGAAGTGAAGAACGCCATCAGTCGCCCAAAACATTCGTCACTTCCGGCATCTTTGGTAACGTGTCCTTACCGGCGGAACTGAGAATAGGTACCATTTCTGAGCCCCAAAACTACCGACATCCCAGACATGGCGGAGCTGGAGCCCGCGGCTCTGCATAACGAGACTGATGCTGCCGGGAATGGAACGACGAGAATCGCCAGCTCCCTGGAGGGGACTGCACTGGCGTACGGGAGTCTGCTGGGGATGGCTCTGCTCCCCATCTTTTTTGGGGCAATGAGGAGCGTGACCTGCGCCCGGGGAAAGGTGAGAATTTTTGGGCGCACACCCGTTACAGTCGCCATCACCCCTATAGCTCTGATCGCCCCACTGACATGCTTACTGTTGATCATGTTTAATTAAGTTTACTTATCTATTAATGTGATCAGTGTGAGAGTCCATCACAGGTCTGCCTCCATTTACTCATAGCTGCTAGCATATAGAATCTTTTTTCTTATATTTGCACTGTAGTATCTTCTGGAGCATTTTCTCCCTCATTTGAAACATATACGTTATCATCATTACAAATTAGGCTATAAAATTTCTAATATACCTATTTCATTTCAATTTATATGTTTTTAATCCCATAGACGTTTTGAACACTAACCAGCAGTAATAAAACGTATGGCACGTTAAATAAAGAGGACAAATAATGACATACCTAGTGCGCCCCCTCATAAATCATGCATTGGGTTTCTTCAGCTTAAACTGTGCTATTTTTTTTGTGGTTTATTTTTAGATTTCTTTCTTTAAGACCAAATATTTACTGGATGAACTATTTGAAGAAAGCGCACATTGTTTACTTGAGTTTCCCATGTGAGCAATATGTTCTTTGTCATTCTTCCATATACCACTAATTGTTGAGTGAAAATATGTACAGTCAAATTTTTCAATAATACTACTTTTCATTGTGGCCACATCTTTAAATTGGCAAGATTGGCCTGTATTTCAATTCAGCTATACAATGCAAGAACAAAAAATACAACTACAGTTTTATGCAATTCTTGTTAACATAAAATTCATATTTTAACGAAACATGACCTTTTGTGGAGTATATGTGCCGTTTATTTTGTCTTTGATCGTTTAAAATAAATAAAATGTAACCCATGGTCTTATTTCTCTGCAGAATCCATCAGATATGCCTGAAACAATAACAAGTAGAGATGCTGCCCGGTTTCCAATCATTGCCAGCTGTACCCTCTTTGGGCTGTATATATTTTTTAAAGTGAGTATATGTGTGTATGTCTTATTATATTTGTAGTTTTATATTTAGTACTTAACCTAATTTAACTTAGCCCTCAATCCTTTTTATAGACTTCAGGCCCATTGAATTTGTTAATATATGCTTCATTGTTCTGTGTTTTTTTGTGTGCTAACTTTTTCTGTTGTATTATGGATGGTGAGTGCAGATTTTGTTATGTGTCTTAAAATATCTCTGTTTAATTTTCTAAAATACATCCCTCAGAAGGTCTGTAAGAATTCCTTTCATGTTTCTGACACTTGCCAGAAACTGCTTTAAATTGCATTTTTAAAAAGGAAATATAAAGAGACTCCATTTGATAACCATTTGTTGTTGTTTTTTCTTGTCTGTTTTTGTTTGTTGTGCTTTTTTAAATTATTATTATGGGCAGAACCCCAATGACTGTGAGTCTCAATAAATACACAGGACACTGTTGCAGTCTGTTGCATATTTCGGTCAATAGATAAGCATCATCTGTAAGTGGGGGATACCTTTTTTATTGGGATTGTTTAATTAATATTGGTAGGTGGTAGGTATTTACTTAAAAACAAATGCACTCATGTATGTGTTTTTTGTTTATTTTACTTAATTAATGAAGTGTTAGCAGATCATGCAACATTCTTGGAAACTCCATAGACTATGCTACATCCAGAGCTCATAAATACTAACATACTTTCCTTATCTAACAAGAAATCCCAAGACCCTTTGTAAAAGCTCTTTTTCTATTTTATGATTCATAATGAAATTCTACATAAAACATGGTAAAACGCATTGTACCATATACTGATTGATAACTGTTGAATAGACTGAATTAAGCAACTTGCCATTTTTAGGACCAGATTTACATAGCTTCGGGTTCGGAAAAGTGGAGACGTTGCCCATAGCAACCAATCAGATTCTAGCTGACAATCTCTAGTATGCAATAATTAAATGAGATCTAGAATCTATACAATTCACAAACAAAGACTCTACGGCACCTAAACATATAAATATATATATTTTAAAAAGAAACTTCCTAATATAAATATTCAGTTACTCAATTAGTAATCCAAAAGCAGCTGCACTAGAAAAGGTGGCTAGCCTATAGAACACAAAGAAAAAACAAAGTGCTGCGCTATTAGAAAAGAGTATATAAATAGTAAATCATATGACACGTTCACTTAAACTAATAATAGCAAATTTATTGTATTAAAACAGCATATGGAAACATAAAATTGGGACAAAACATGTGTACCACTATACTGTAATTAGGGTACACAAATAGCTTAGAACATCCTTTGTAGGTCATATGTATAGGAAATTGTGTCCAAAGACCATAAAGGAATTAGTAGAATGTGAGCAAAACCTGCAAAAGGTCTCCAACAACCAAAGATGAAATAATAGAATACAAGCAGAATCTGCAAGAGTCTCAGATTGTGAAATACCTTTCTAGTGGGTCCATGAAATGATGGAGAGGTATATATAGTTATGGATGCAAAAGCAGGTAGCGCAAACAAATATAAAGTCACTAATAAAAGTCCCGAATAATAAAGAAACCTAATGCGTTTCATGGCATACATGCCATTTCTTCAGAGGTAAATAACCAATGTTGAGAGAGAGAGAGAGAGAGAGAGAGAGTGTGTTAACATACAAAAATGTATTTTCATATGCATACAAACACCCGCTAATATCTGTGTGTGAATGACTTATCAGGCATTCATCTGATAAGACATTCACACACCGATTAAAATACTACATGAAATGATTTTAAAATTGATAAAAAGGGACTAGATTGTAACTTTGGCTTTTCCCAACATGCGTTTCTATTGCTTTGCTTTTGCAGAAGCATTTGTGCTACTTCATAGTGCACATTTCACACTATCCATGCTTTAAAAAAAAAAATAACACTTCTGATGTGGGTGTGGGTTAGTATAACAAAGTACATTATTAGTGTGCCAACACACTACGTACTGATTCAGTCTTAAATATCCTTTTGATCACCACATTTACCCATTAAACTCCTCAAAAAAATGTGGTTGATCTAGCCATATGAAGTTGGTAGAATCTTTGATTAGGAGGCGGTTGGGTGCTTTCTTCTTCTCTTTCATCATTATCATTGTCCAACTCCACAGAGTACAGAGTTTTGACTTAACTTTTTAAGCTCAATTCATGCCTATAAACTCTCTTTTAGGAGTCTATAATTGTATGGCACAAGGTGAAAAAAGTTCACCCTCTGCACTTTTACTCAATAACATTACACCAATTTAATGGGGAGATATAGAAATATATACAAGTTGAATGCTTGGTTTAAAATCAATGATCAGATAATGTTTTTGTGAAAAATGTCTCTTGCTATTTTTAGTCTGCTCCTTAACCCAACTTTTTACATGGGCACGTCTTTACACTATGGCAAGTCTCTACAAAAAGCGCTGGACATTGAAGTAATACATCCACCCTATAACTTTGCTTCCATCAAAGTGTCAGTGGATAATAAAGTTATATATGAACAAGAAAAAGGCTCTATGATTGGATTTTAAGAAGTCGTCTACCTACCTACAAAAGCCCATCCCTGCATTTGCTGAGGGGCTATGATTGGTAGATATTTCAAAAAATTCTGGAGTAAAATGATAAAGATTTTGCACTGGATCTAGAATTAAGTATTGTGTTTCACATTGTGTGTTGGAAAACATTACAACACTGCGTCTGCATGCAGTAAGGCTTACATCACGGATCTGGATCCTCATGAATCAGGCTTCTGTGTATACTTGGTGGGTGGGGGAAGGTATGATAATCCTGCTGTAAGGGCTTGATTAAGCCCTGCGTTCATAGTTATTGCACCATGTCTTTTTTTTTTCTACTACTTAAATTACTAATTACCAAATATTTATCTTTATATTTCCAAAAGAAATACTCTCTTAACAAGACTCGACATGCTTTGTGCCAAACTACTTAATTACCTAAAGCTGCAGCATTTAGTCATTGTGTAAACCTTATGGCATGTTTGTGTTGCTTTGTGTTCTTCTAGGACTTATTTCTGTGTTAGTGTCCTGCTGGCAAGTTCTTCATGCACATGCATCTTTAGCTATATATTGCTACCATTGTTTTGTGTACTTATAGATCATGAAAAGAAAATATTATATTAGCTATTGTGGAAGATATAATAAAAGCACACCCATTTTGAATAGCAAATACCTTGGCCGAAAAAGGGTTGTTGTGTTTTTTTTTTAAACTTGTGTTTTCAGTCTGCATTCCAGCTCCCTTGTGAAATGTTGTAATTTCGACCTTTGTTACATCTGCTGTTATTCAGTAATCTACATTGATGATATTGACCATGTGTTGTACAATCTTTTCTATGTGTTTGAACTTCAATTTAAAATAACAAATGTTGCCTTTACATCCATTTGTCTATGAATTGTCTGCCATTACCAATAAACTGACAATGTCAGCCAAGGGTGCTATATCCATGACTTTCCTAATTATCTGTCCCCTGTTATTCACAGATCTTCTCCCAGGAGTATATAAACCTCCTTCTCTCCATGTATTTCTTCATCTTGGGGGTGCTAGCACTTGCACACACTATAAGGTACGTAACTATTAATGATGGATGGTGTGTGTTCATGGTAATGTACTATACTACTTTTGGTTTCTCTAAATTCAAAGTAGTTTGCTATAAGGGATAAAGGAAATCCCATAAGCCATGGGGCATCAACATTTACTACTTTTGCCCAGATTTCTCATGATGTTACTCCAATTAAAGTGCCAGCCCACTACCCCCCCTCCCATATTTAAATATAATATATGCCATATTTCCAGTATTTCCATGCTTTCATTAGCTTTGGTTTCTCATGTGCTATTCCAGGCATAGGCAATCTGCAGTGTGCCAGGTGTTGTGAAACTGCAAGTCCATTATGCTTCGTCAGTTATGTCTATGTTAGTGCAGCATGCTAGCAGCTATAGTTTCACATCACCGGCAGTGCCAAAGGTTTCCTATGCACTCCATCTGTCTTTAATCTTAGTGCAAGTCTTTACGTCAGTTTCTCATTTACTTTAATCACTAGCTCCTCATTTTGTCACACTTTTCACAGCCCTGCCATGAACCGACTGGTTCCAGAAAACTTCCCAAATAAACAGTATCAGCTGCTATTTACTCAGGGCTCTGGGGAGAGTAAAGAAGGTGAGTGCATCGAGTGTACTGTTTGGGTGGGAATCTTGAATGCGTGTGAGTATGTTATATATAATCTTACAAGAAATGTATCAAGCCATTGTTCAGTAAATCCAGTCATCAGATAGACACATTATAACACTGAACAGCATCTGCTGTTCACATAAATACCCATATTTCGTTTGTGGTATTATAAAACTTTGCCACATTTTCCTTGTTAATAAGATATGTGTTTCGTCTTCCTTCTCCCCTTTGTTAGAGATTGTAAATTATGAGTTTGATACCCGGGATCTGGTCTGCCTGCTTCTCAGTGGAGTGGTTGGGGTCTGGTACGTCCTGAAGAAGGTATTTTAATTATAGGAAAAATCATATATTGCCTGATTTAACCTTTTAAAAAACAGATATCTTTGTCATCACAATATACCTTCCAAACATCATACTAGCTCTGTGTGTGTCCTTAGTACAACTTATTATGGAAAAGTAAGCCATTTTCTTTAGCGGTTCTCAACTTTTTTTGATGAGTGTGCTATTTACACACTGTGGAATCCGGTTTAAGTATCACTTTGTGTTTCATGCTGATACACACCCACTAGCCATGTCAATGTACATTCTCTATGTATGCCATTCAACCACCAAGATATTTTAATAAATATTGTATTGCACCAGGTTAATATCACAACTGCCACACACTTGCAACCTTGCCTCACTGACCCATTAACCACCAGACAGGTACATGTACCACCTGTTGATGACTCTTGTATTAGAATATTTTGCTAAGAGTGCTAATCGGGTATCAGGTTATTGATTTGCTCAGGTCATTTTGACTGAATAATTCCTATACAATCATCATCTGCCACTAAGTTTTATATTTTATATTTTATTTCTTGTTTCTGATTCCTTTCCAGCACTGGATTGCAAATAACCTCTTTGGCTTGGCGTTTGCTTTAAACGGGGTAGAGCTTCTGCATCTTAACAATGTCAGTACAGGCTGCATCTTGCTGGGAGGGCTCTTCATCTACGATATATTCTGGGTAAGTGCACCAGAGAGCACAGTATGAAATATTAGATTATTGGTAGCTTATGGTTTTTCCAACTTCAATTTTCAATTTTTTAGGTGTTTGGGACCAATGTCATGGTAACTGTGGCAAAGTCGTTTGAAGCACCAATAAAATGTGAGTGACTAGCTCCAATTTGCCTTACTAAATCCTCATCTTAGACATCACCTTCACCATTTTCTTTTTTGTGCCTTTTTTGCAACTTGTTTATTCCGTTTTCTGTTTCCTCAGTGGTTTTCCCTCAGGACCTCTTGGAGAAAGGCCTTGAAGCCAGTAACTTTGCCATGTTGGGACTTGGTGATATTGTCATTCCAGGTAAGCTCTCTAGAAGAGATTGAATGACGAAAGGATGATACCAAAAACACACCTACATTTGCCTTTTTAGATTACCAATTGGCACATACTATAGAGTGTAAATTAAGCTTGCAATTTAAAATTGTGTATTTATTTATTTAAAGTTGATTAAAACTACTAGACAGCTTTGCTTTAGCAGTATGTTGAGTTTGGATATACATTTTTTTTTAATCTAAAAAATTGTTCTCTATAATTTCAAGTGTTTAACTGCAGTGATGTGTGGTTTTGTCCATCCATTTGTACAAAATGTACTATTCAATACTAGTTTGATCTACATGGATCATACTTTATGATCCAAGAGAGTATACTTAGTTTAACCATTGTTTAGGTAACATAGGGAACAGTTTTGTGACTTGAAACCTTGATCAGCCTTCCCTCTTTGTTAGTTGCACACTGTTTAGCTTTCCCTGCTAAAAATTCAATTAAACCACTGTTCCATCTGCATTAAGGTTATATTAATTTAATTTATCCTTATTTTTTTATTTCTTATAAATTATAAGTATATCACGTGTGTGTGTGTGTGTGTGTGTGTGTGTGTGTGTGTGTGTGTGTGTGGCATTAAATAACTGTGAATGACTAAAGAAGTCTGCATAGCACAGGTTAATATTTTGCCATTATATACTATCATACTTTGCAGTAATTGCTTAACGATTTGAATAATATTTGTCCATGTAGTGTTCTCAAAATGGCTGCCATTACTGCGGCTGATCCAGAGACTAGAGTTACTGCCTAAAATGGGGCAAATCTAAAACCGGACAAATTACTTATGCAGAGAAAATATGGACTGGACCCTGAATGGCTTATCCTCCTAACTCATTCTCTTTACACATTTCAAATTCGGTTCCCCTGCAGTTCAACATGCACCTGTTGCATTACCCTATAAATTGTTCTGAGCAATGAACATTTTGTGTAGTTTATCGGTAGGCAGAACGTGAGTGATGCATTGTGTAAGAGACGTTTGTCACATGTTCTATTCTCTCCTCTTCTCAGGTATCTTCATTGCATTATTACTTCGTTTTGACATCAGGTGAGTTCATGACTTAAGAAATGACCGGATAGGAAGACTGTTATGTATAGTGTGGCATTGCTTTGATAGATAATAAATTAATTTGCTGGTGTAGAGAAGCTCTATGACTCGTACTAATGATGTTTTGATAGCTTCAGTACTATTCCTGTAGGTGTGCTACAGTCAGTGTATATTGAGAAATAAACCTTTGCAGACAATGAAATAATGGTAGTTTGATGAAATATAAGATGGTAAATCTAAATACAGTGAATATAGTCCAGTGACGTTTCTTCTCAATTCCAGCTTGAAGAAGAATTCTCACACATACTTCTACACCAGCTTTTTGGCATACATCTTTGGATTGGCTCTGACCATCTTTGTGATGCACACCTTCAAACACGCTCAGGTGAGTTGTCATATTGATACTCAAAACATAATCCATAAAGTATATCAACAGCCCTGTCATTGAGCAACAGTTTGGGAGAGACAGGTTTTGCCATCCGAATTAAGATCAAGAGTTTCTTTAGTAGCATAGTTCTGTATGAACGTGTAAAGTAGAGTGCAACATATACCTCTGAGGTCAATGTGTATGTTGCATGTTCTGTCCATGTGTCATCGGGTACTTAAGACATAATGAATAGTTGCCTTCTGTTATAAATGGGGCGTAGTGTGTGGCATGCATCAAAGCTGCATGTAATTAAATGAATATGATGTAACGTATCCTTTACAGTGCTGGGTAATATGGTGATGCTATATAAATATATATAATCCTTATATGTTATTGAATAAGCCTAACAATGGTTTGCATTACTGTGTTGCTCCACAGCCTGCACTCTTGTATCTAGTCCCAGCCTGTATTGGGTTTCCTCTGCTTGTGGCTTTGGTGAAAGGAGAGATCACAGAGATGTTCAGGTGAGTAGCCATTATGTGGGGAGGGGGTGTAGAGTAGAATGGTTTGGAGAGTCTCGGAAACTTTCTTTACATGTTTCTTCCTGCTTTTTTCTCTCTCCTTCTTTTCTATCCATATCTTCTTCCCCTGCTCTTCGCTCATTCTTTTTTTTTGCCTCATGTCTGTTTTCCCTTTTCCTTGCTTTCCATGTCTTCTATTTATTTACTTCACCTTTATCTTCAATTGCTCCTATACTCACAAATTCTTGTTGTCCACTATACATTGCACTATTTTGAAATTTTCATTATTTTCCATATCACCCACACTGCTTATTTCTGCCATGTGTCTGCCCCCTAACCTGTTCATTTTCTGTGTATGGTCTTGCATTGTCCCTGACCTGAATCGTTCCTCCCACGTGTGGTCGCATCCTTTCCCTTCCTGCAACTAACCCTTCTTGTGTCCTGCTGCCATTCCATGCCCCTATCCTGTATATGTGGTGACTGTGACCTGTGCCAATTCCTTGCCCAAATCCTCCACACACTGCTTCTGCTCTGCCTTCTTTACTCTCCCACAGCTATGAGTCCTCCGCGGAAATTCTACCTCACACTCCACGCCTTTCTCACTTTCCGGTGGTCTCTGGATCTCCTGCCAGCCTGGCTGAATCCATGCAACAAAAACCTTGTTCCCCTCGCCGCAGGCGGCAACTCAACCCCAGCTCCATGTGAAGGGTCCCATTCATGTCTGCATTTGGACAGGTGCATTCCACCTCCGGCCAAGAGCCCCTTCTTTATCTCTCCTGCCATCCAACAGGCTCAATATTTAGCCAGCTGATTACTTTTCTCCCATAAACTGTGTTGTTATTCACTTGTATTCAGTGGATGCTAATACCATGGATCGGATTTCATGACTGTAATTCTATAGCATAGGATTCTATGATGCCATACACTGGATAAGTGCTTTTCCATTTTTCCCTCTAAGGTTTGCACTCCTTTTGTGCTTCTCAGATATAATGGGCAAGTTCTGGAATAAAAGACAAGCTGGCCAAGAGATGATTTTTCTGCTTGGTTTCTTTAGAATTTTCTCTACATTCCATATCTATAGCTTGCCCTCAGCTGATGGAGACCTGTTGCACGTTGCGTCATTTAGAAGAAGAAGAATGGCAAATCTGCTAATTAGTCTAGAAATGAAATTGCTTTTAATGTATACTTCGCCTTCTAACAGTCATTTATTTCTTTCTGTGAGACCAATTTTCATGGGAATTTGTTCCACTGTGCTGGCGATATACTTACTATGCTAATGGAATAATCCACAAAAGGGAAATCATGGTGCTATATTGTGATGTTTATATTATAATTTTTTTAAATGCTAATTTTCTTGTATTTTTTTTTTTTAAACAAGGCCTAATGTGAACACAAAAAGGCTGTTTGCAAGATATAATAATCATTTCAAGTCTATTAAATAACTTTCAGCCATAACTTTGCATTTTGCTTTTGAGGTCAAACAACCAGACTTTCAAATAATATTGGTTAAAGATACATAAGTAATGTGGGAAGAGCTTTTTATAGAGACATTAATCCAATATAAACAGCCAGTTAATAAACATTATTAGTATTCACTATCTTTTCCCAAAGAGGGGTAGAATAAAATTCTAGAGAAAATGAGTATTTAATCCTGTAATATCAGAATCTTCTACTACTTCCTGTTCTCTATTTGCTATGCCTAATGTGAACACAAAAAGGCTGTTTGCAAGATATAATAATCATTTCAAGTCTATTAAATAACTTTCAGCCATAACTTTGCATTTTGCTTTTGAGGTCAAACAACCAGACTTTCAAATAAGATTGGTTAAAGATACATAAGTAATGTAAGAGGATTTTTTTATAGAGACATTAATCCAATATAAACAGTCAGTTAATAAACATTATTAGTATTCATTATCTTTTCCCAAAGAGGGATAGAATAAAATTCTAGAGAAAATGAGTATTTAATCTTGTAATATCAGAATCTTCTACTACTTCCTGTGCTCTATTTGCTATGGACAGAATATGCGCTTCTGCAGGGTCTGGTCTCCATTACTGTCCTATAACCAGTGCAAAGCTGTTAAAAAAAAAAACAAAACACAAACAACTCAATGTTTAAAACAAATATGTATCATTATAATGATGCAGTATATCTGATGGTTACCAACACGATTTGTGTCTGATTGTTTTTAGTTTGTCTCATTGCTGTTGATTTTGCTATTCGGTCTGTCTGTTACACAGCAGCCTTAATAAAGTTGCAAAGTGACAGTATCCATAGTCTGCTGCAATTATCTGCTGACAGAATTTTCTTTCCAACAAGTGACGGTCTGGTTTGGTGGTTGTACTAGGCTTATATATATGATAAAATTACATTTAAATAACTAAATAAGGTTTCAAATCATCAGCTTTTCTCTTAATGGTAGAAGCACCAATTATCTCCTTGCCGGTTGTTATGTCAAATTGGAGACAGGTCAAAATGTGGACAGCTGAGTATTTTGTTAGTATTGCATATTATTCCATTTCTGAAGTTTTTTACAAGCCGCCTTTAGTATTATTACATTGCTACAAACAAGTATTAACTTTATACTCGGTTGTCAGAATTTTGAGCTGTCGCCATTTCATACCAAACCCAATAATATCACCTTTTATTCAGTTGGTTCTTCCTTCAAGTTGTTTATAATTATTTAGTTGTTCAACTTCATTATAAATTGTAAACCGTTATTTATCATTCATTAAAATGCCCATTGCTTAGTGCGTGAAAACTGCGAGTTGGTGTAGGGCCCATGTTCAGCTACATATTGTCCTGGGATTTAGGTGGCTGTGATCTGGGCTGGGTGCATTACTGTGCACATTATCATTTGCCACCCTCCTTCTTCCAGATACGAAGAGCAGCCGAAGAACCAATCCAAAGACCAAAAGGATGAAACAGAGAAAAAAGAGGACTGATTCCCATTCCCTGACAATGCCATGAATGGGAGAGGGTCTGTGGGAGATGACGAGCACAGCCCCCCTCTTACCACTCCCCTCCATCTCTGCAATATGTGTGTTTGAAAAGCTTATGTCCCTCTCCATCACCCATTGTGACTGTGCATATGTGCCTGTCAAGTGTCGCAGGGCCGGTAATTTTATATTCTGTATGGTGGATTTGCTTTCTATGGTATTAAAGCATCAGTGAAGATGCCTTTTTGTGATCTAGTTCTTCACAGGAAGAAAAGTTTTGTACAGCCATTGAAACTGTACAGTGTTTAGAGACTCTGTATAGTGATTGTATGTGTGAGACTAACGTCATCCTATATGTCTATTAGAAAAGAGATTTTCCTAATAATTTTAGTCTGTCTATACATATCTTTTTTATAATTGGAAACTGGAAGAGTCTAGAGCTGCAGTGTCAGTCTCACACATCATAAGTTAATATTGCCACACAGTGCATATATATTTTTCAAATGTCCTTTTAATGTATTATTGGGTGTGGAGCATTTTGCAGCTGTATAAAGAAATGCAACCTACACTGTCAATCAGTGTGTATGCAAATTGCTCTAATGAGATGCCAGTCACTCATTTGACCCACAGGATGCAGTCATATAATTGTGCTGTACATATTGCACTATGAATACAGTCAAATCCTACTGTAGTATGACTCACTGATGAATTACACATCCTCTGTCCACTCTCCTCATGTAGATTTAGGCGCCTAGAATTGTTGCTAGAGCATCCAACTTTTTTTCAGTTGCATATGCATAGAAAAAAAATGAACACAAATGTTGAACATGTTTGGCCATTAAGCTTAAAATGCAGTATGGGGGCATGTGCAAGCACTTTGCATACACTGAGTCAAAGTGTGAAAGTACAATATTTCACATTGCCCTAAAAAGGGGCAAGCCGCAAAAACACGGGTTTTAAGGGCTCCGTGTGAAAGGGTTCGGGTGCCTCTATCCAGGTCTAATGACCTGGGAATTGGTCCTGGGACAAAAGGAGGGTTATCCGACCCAGGTTGGGGGTACAGTGTGCAAAGAAACTAGTTCATTGGTGTAATTTACTTACTATTGCCCTATTTGTTTACAAATTACACAGTATGATGACTCGCACTACTGGGCAGACCTGGGTCCTGGAATTTCCCGGGTCAACCCTGCAATGGGAAACGGGGTCTGTGACCATCTGCTGATACGGCAATATCCTGGGTTCATATACCTGGGATATTGCTGGGGCGACGATGTGAAAGGGGTATATGTGTATTGTTGTGCACATGCCCTCCCCCAGTGCACATACTCATGCACACACAAAAGGTGGTGAGCGCTCTTGGAAAATTTCTTGTCATCACACACTATTTGTGAGTGCATTGCCAAAGCATCCCTTTACCAGTAAAATATACACCCCTCTACATGACGCCCTGCGTGTACAGACACACTTTGTATGTGTGAAGATGTCATCAACATTATTTCCACACCATTGTATTTTTGAGTTGATCCTTACTAAAGCTACACGCAATTTAAATAAAAGGGCCAGACGTGAGTGTCCCTAGCACAGATACAGCAGTCACCATGACTATTTTATTTTCACTATTAAGTATATGATGACTGCTGTTTCTAATTTTGGCTGTATATATTAGTGGTTGCAAAAACAACAACAGAAAGGTTTGCACACAGGAGTGGAAACTCCAGTGGTGTCTGTATAATGGAAACCATTGGACCCATATTATTTAGAGGTATATATTAAATATATGCCTTGTTGGGGCACAACATAGGGCAGCGTTAAAAATCCGCACCTCATAGGTGCAGATTTTTATCGTTAAAAAACCGGTGTATTTTTAACGCTTAAAAATAATTAAATAAGAAAAAAAAATATCGCCCGTAAATGTAAAAAAAAATGCTTTAAAAATACGCCGGTGAATGATTTTTTCCTAATTGAATTAGGCCCTGTATGTGTGAAGATGTCGTCAACATTTTTTTATTATTATTATTATTAATATTTTTGAGTTGATCCTTACTAAAGCTACACACAATTTAAATAAAAGGGCCAGACTTGAGTGTCCCTAGCACAGATACGGCAGTCACCATGACTATTTTATTTTCACTATTAAATATATGATGACTGCTGTTTCTTATTTTGGCTGTATATATTAGTGGTTGCAAAAACAACAACAACAAAAAGGTTTGCACGCAGGAGTGGAAACCAGTGGTGTCTGTATAATGGAAACAATTGGACCCATATTATTTAGAGGTATATATTAAATATGTAGCAAAGCAAACACATTCCATAAAGTACTTCTCGTCCCTGGTGCTGTCTGATGGTCAGCGATTGACTGGGAGGTTCAAATACCAACCAGTTGATTACAAGCAGCTAATATATGTTAACGCTTTGTGTTTGGTCTTTAACCCTCCAGATCAACGGAGTTGTCAGTCATTGTGTATTATGGTTTTACAATAAAATGGATGGAAACGTGGATTAGGTTTGTTGACTTGCAGAAAGAACACAGTAACACTATTGACAGTCCTTATATTCACATTTGAACCCTTACTTGCCAGTGTTCATATTTACAAGCTACATTAGTTAAAGTTTATTAGATTTATTTTTTTTTAACACATTTTTCCATTACATACAAGACACACTACTTTTTCACATGGTGTACACAGTTCTACGTGACCATGCTCTCTCTTGTATTACTCACTGAATACCTACATTTCAGACATGTACACTAAGCGTTATTTCTGAAGGAGAGACTTGTGAGATAGACTGTACAGTTAAGCATTGTGGTTTTTGCCAAGTGGTTGGTCATGTTAGCAGAGCTTTGGATAGACGGAGGAGCTGGACAGTTTTCTACAATTCACTCGACAAGACATGAGTTCCACTTGGAGACATGCACATATTTTTATTTTATTTTTTTTAAACTTTTATTGGAGCTACAAAGTTACAGCAAGAATCACAGAATGTATAAAACATGACAGACACATAAAAAACGAATGGGTCAGTAATGACACTAAAACATTGTACACATTTACATATAGGTGAAAAGGAACACAATGTCATTGATAACAAAAGCAATATGAAAACATGAAAGTTACACCCCAGAAACCACATAATGTCCACATGTATCTATAGGAGAACGATTACGATGTCCTAGGCATAGATCCATCTCTTAATACAATAGGCGGGTCATTCTCATACGTTCCCAATTCATACCAATAGGAGTTATGAAAGCATTTATAGATGGAGTTCTTAGTCTGATCTGGCAGCAGTTCAATAAAGCTCTCCCAGATTCCAAATAGTTTCTCCGTATCCTTTCTTACATGTAATGACGCTTCCAGCCAGTCCATGCGGAAAGCTTGAAATAGTTTTTGTGCACATATTTTTTTTAAATACGCTGCATAATGTAAAGTTGCAAACAAAATGCCATATATAATAACAACGGTCCGGGTTCACAGTTAGGTAGTTTTCGTCTTACATACATTGCTTTAAGAATTGAGCTACTACGCATGCATAGCAGCTTATTTACGCTATCTACATACCATTTCTGTACGTAGATTGCGTCTAAAGACCACGCTTACACAATCTGCGTACAGAAATGTTACGTAGATAGTGTAAATAAGCTACTACGCATGCGTAGGTACCTCAATTCTTAAAGCAACGTACGTAAAACTGTGAATCCGGAGCAACAGCTCCTATATACTCTCACTCATGATGATTCTAAGCCACAAAGAAGGTTACAATAAGCAGCATCTTAAAGGATAGAAAATTAAATAGTTTGATGAAAAGACTGTGGAGTGGATCCAGACTTAAGATGAGAGGCGTTTTCAGATTACCAGGACTGGAAAACATCCTTTTTTTTTTTTGCAATGGCATACATGATGCTAACAGCTCTTGCATGTGGATTTGCAAAATCCAGACCGGGGGTTTTTTTTTGTTTTTTTTTTTGAAATCCTTTGCGAGTAACAGCAAAAATATAACATACAACCAGCATCAGAAGTCATGAGACAACAAAAACTGCAAACACCTCATAGAGGTGCATATTAAAATCCACAAATTTCACAAATTTCCCGCTTATTCCCGTCTTTGTGGACAATTTTATTGGTCTCTCTGACTGTGTGATGGCTTCCAGGAGCTTCCTCTCAAGATAATTTTGTTAATTATGGACTAGATCAGTGTTGGATAACCTGTGGCACTCCAGGTGTTGTGAAACTACGAGTCCCAGCATGCCTTAACTGCAAAAGCATAGCGGATACCTGACAAAGAATGCTTGGAATTGTAGTTTCACAACACCTGGAGTGCCACAGGTTAACCAGCACTGGACTAGATACTGACTTACTACATGGGGGCGTTTTCCAATCACTAGGATTGTAAAATGCCCCCTTTTGGTAAGACCTTTGGTGGAGCCCTGCATTACTAGGATATATATGGATGCAGAATTTTGTGATGTTTTCCTGAAGGCGGACTCTACTCCAGCTTTACACAGCCCTGATCTTAACCCTGACCTCTCCCTTTCACTCCCGTTTTACTCCCTGGTTAAGCCTCTCCTCTGATCCTGCCTCTGTGGGGTCTGTGGAGCCTTTTTCTATTTTTCTTTTGAGTTTATTGACATATAAGGTTTTTAGTTTTGCAATGTTTGTGACGGTCAGTGTGAGTTTCTTTAGTCAGCTGTTTTTTTTGCTATACTTGCTCCCTGATAGCTCTTTTCTTATTTATAGTAAACTTGTTTGGTTGTTTTATAGACTATAAGTCTTTATAAAGAGAGCCAAGAGTTCACCCTTTAGATGCTTATTACTCAAAAGATCTTTTGTTATTATTATATCACATAGGTGAGGGCCTCAAGGCTCCCCCCTCCCCCACACATATTTTACTTGTTGCCGTACGGTTCTCCTTGCGGCATCTACTCTAGCCTGGTCAAGCGGGCTATTTCAGTTTACCCCCCTGTTTTTTGGTCCCAGCCCCCATTCAACTCAGTCAAGATATTTCATGTAGGCATCTACAACCATCCAAGCTTTTTTTTTTTTAAACAATTTTTATTCTTCAGGAAAACATCATAAAACAATTTACATCACAACACGTAAATAAAAAAAGGTTCAAACAGCATATTTCAATAGACCAATTATACATTGTATGTCATTTTAGAAAAAGACATACCAGCATACCATGCATTGCAAGGGATAAATCGGATAAAAGCACATAGGTACAACATTTGACATAAAAATACAAAATCCACCTCTGTTAATGATCATGCATTAATATATATAGACTTATATAGGCAGAACAATAGGAGGGTCATTGGAAACCAACCATAGCTCATACCATGTAGTTTGATTGAAACATTGATATATTTGTGTTATGATGTGACACACTGGAAAGTAGGGAAAAGATGCCACACCTAAGACAAAGGAGAAGATATACACAAGACAGGCAGCAACAGACTAACAGTAGGAGGGAAATTCTAGGCCGAAGCCCAACACACGGATAGGGGAACACAGACAGAACCTGAGCAAGACATGAATAACGGCAGCCACTATGTGCCAAATAAATCCAAGCAACAAGAGGTAAGTACTTGGTGCAATTTAATGAAAAACAGCAATACACTGCAAGGAAAAAGAATGACAAGCACTATGTGCAGGATAATGCAGTGTAACCAAACAACATACCAAAGTATGTAGATAATGCAGTGTAACCAAACAACAAAGATACAAAATAATAAATCAGCACTATGGGCCTGATCCAGCGCTACGAAAATTCGCACGACGGGCGAATGCGAATGTTCGCTCGCGCGTATCAGCGTACACGCCCCTAACACTCCCATAGTAAAGTCCCTGCTTACGGCGGCTATACCCTACACTGGGTACGACCGTCGCCCGTACGAAAATTCGCAGAAAATACGCTGAGCGTACGGGCTTAGCACGCCCATACTGTACAATTTAAATGGCTATCCCCGCCTCCCTGTAGTAAAACGGGCGCCCAGCCGACCATCGTAAAAAAAATACGCCCCGCGAGCGAAAAATACGCTAACAATACGCCCGCTATTCGCTCATGACGCTCGGGCGACCGGAAGCTGTCATACTGGGCATGCGCATTGCGAATTTTTTGCCGAATTTTCGCATACGCTCGTCGTACGCTCGCTTGCGATCGTTGCTCTGGATCAGGCCCTATGTGCTGGATAAGGAAGGATAAACACACAACAGAGAACACTACAAAAATAATAAACTATCACTATGTGCTGGAAAACGCAGGATAAACACACAACAGAGAATAAACAAGATAAACTGAACAGGCTGCACACTAAACAAGAATAAGGGAAAGGCTGCAGCAGACAAGTAAAGAGACAGACCAAAAGAACCAACAGGATAACACACACCAAACAGTAGGAAGGGATAACAAATGGAAACAGATTCAAGGGCTGAAACAGAACAATAAATACAAAACAGAGAGCAGAGAACTGAAGGTTAGAAATAAAGTACAAAGAAAACATGAGGCTAAAAGCTACAGGCAGTAGCACACACCAACATGAGCTAGACACATCTAGGAACTGCAAGCAACAGGAAACTGGAAGCTATGACCCACACCTGTGCACTGGAACAAGGGGAATATAAGCCCAGTCCACAGGTGTGGGAATGCAAAACAATTAGGACTAGGCAAAGAACCCACTAGCAGCCACTAGTGGCAGGAACTATAAATGTCCATAACGACATACAGGTCTGCCCCTATGGGCAGAACAAGATACCACAGTCCGGATGTAACAATTTGTTTCTTGATATTAGGTGGCAAAGTATCTATGAAACTTTCCCAAATCCCAAAAAAATTACAGGTTCGCTTCTGTTTACCCAAAGATTCTTCCAGCCAATCTAAACGGAATATTGAGAACAACTTGTCTCGAAACATGGTTATAGTTGGCGGGGTTGTCTGAATCCAATTCTGTAGAATGCATTTTTTTGCCACTGCAGATACTATTAATAGTAGTTTTCTACTGCCTTTGGTAAAACGTAAGGAAGGGTCTGGGCTACCCAACACTACCCATTGAGGGGATAAAGGAGCATATTCTAACAAGTATGCAGAGGTATACATTTGTACAGGTTTGTACATGTTTCCAAATTGCCTATGGAAACGGGAGCATTCCCATAGGCAATGAATCAAAGATGCACCCCTGGCACTGCATTTAAGACAATTATCAGTGTCAGACACCCCCATACATCCAAGCTTCTTAGCTAGGCATATAGATTTATGACAGCCTTCTTGCTCTAGATTTAATGGTTAAGTTTTAATCGTTGAATGTAAAAGGTCTTCATTCACCTAACAAAACACAACCTGGTTCCCCTCTCCTTCCATAGGGAGAGAGCGGACATAGTTGCGGTACAGGAGATTCACTTCTCTTCAGCTGCCCCTCCTAGATTTTATAATAAGCACTACCCAACATGTCTTACAGCGCAATGGGGTTGCTCTATTGTTTCGAGCGAGTCTGGAGTTCGCTATAACTACTAAATTAGAGGATAAAAATGGTTGTTATTTAATTTTGTTTGGTCAGCTGGAGAAGAGGTGGATCACTATCATGTTGCTCTATGCACCAAATTCCCGCCAGGTCCCCTTTCTTAGGTCACTGTTTGAAGAGGTTAAAAAAAGGTCACCTCCTTATTATGGGCGACTTAGTCTAGTAATTGACCCTAAATTAGATAAATCCCAAATCAAAGCCGGCCAGTCGGTAATAAATAATGCTCCTTCCCTAGCTCTCAGGAAACTACTGTTTGAATTTGATCTCTATGATCTTTGTCGGGTCTGCAACCCCACAGCTAGGGACTTTACCTTCTTTTTTTAACGTACATAACACCTATTCTTGTATTGACCTTGTTCTCCTAGACAAATGGTCCCTTCAACACTCCATCAAAATTCCGATCCTGCCTATTATGTGGTCAGATCATGCCCCTATATTATGAACCTTAGACATGGATACTGCTAAAATTACGCCTCGACCTTGGCATGTACCTAACTATCTCCTTACCAACCTTGACGGGAAAAAGGCCTTGGAGGATTGTCTCACACTCTACCTAACTGTATGTAGCAAACTAACCACCCAGATGACACCTCCATTTTTACATTCTGGTGTACTCTTAAGACGGTGACCAGAGGTATAGCGATTCAAGCAGGGTCCGAATTAAGAGACAGTTCTCCAGTATTCAGGAAAATTTAGAGTTGCAAATATCTAATGTTGAGGGGCTCAATAGGAACACTCCATCAGACCTCTAAAGAAAGCAGCTGCTAGACCTTCGCTCTGAATTGCAGCATCATTTAATGTTAAAAACTCAAATCGCGTTAGAAAACTTAAGGGAGAAATTCTACACTGCCGATAATAAGGTAGGTAGAATGCTTGCTCGAAAGTTACATACTCGCCAGGCACAGCATAGAATAAAATGTATTTACTCTCCGACAGGAGATAAGATTCTTAACCCAGCAGATATTGCCCTCTCCTCAATCCTCAGTCCTTGCAGAGCATCCAATTGCCTATGTTACAGCCCCCTAGATTTGACTAGTCTCAATGCTACCTGTTCCTCCCAGGAAGTTGAGGCAGTTATTAAAGCCCTCCCTAAAGATAAAGCACCTGGACCAGATGGGTTTATTTATCATTTTTATGTGCTCTTTAGGGAGCAGCTGATGCCTACTCTGACTCAGCTCTTCAATGCGGTTTCCCAAGGTGGCTCCTTCCCATCAAAGATGCTACAATCACGGATAATCACTATCCCTAAACCAGGAAAAGACCCTTCTGTTTGTAAAAATGACAAGTCTATTGCACTCCTCAACACATCTTAAAATTTATTCCAAGCTGATTGCTAACTGCATTGGCCCTCTCCTACCTGGTTTCATCCATCCTGACCAAATAGGTTTTGTTATGAATGGGGAATTACCTGGAGCTGGAACCATATGAATGGGGAATACTGGGGAGCTGGAGAGACATGATGGGGATACTTGGAGCTGGAGACACATGATGGAGGATACTGGGAGCTGGAGAGACATGATGGGGAATACTGGGGAGGCTGAAGACATATGAATGAGAAATTACTGGGAGCTGGAGCCATATTAATGGGGAATACTGGGGAGCTGAACAGACTTGATGGGGGATACTAGGAGCTGGAGAGACATGATGGGGAAAACTGGAAGCTGGAGACACATGAAGGAGGATACTGGGAGCCGGAGACATATGAAATGAGAATTACTGAGGGCAGGACAGGGCTGTTTTGCCTTTAAAATATTTTCCCTGCCCATGTTGTCTATGACCGCTTTGTCCAAGTTGATCCCTGACCTTTCCTTTCTAATTGGTTGGGCCGGGGCATTGTATCCCTATCCTTAGCATGTACATTTACTCAACTGCAGTCAACTTTTGGACTCCAGGCTAAAGAATACTATAAATATATTCAAGTTGTCCATTGGCTCTCCAAAATATCTCAAGGCTCTAGGAATTTTACCTTGCCCCCCCCCCCCTATCAAACAAAGATTTGTGACTAAGGAGTATATTTACTAAAGGCGAATTTATCATGATCATCTGCGTGTTGCATATCGTGTCTGTCATTGAGTGAGCCTGCTGACACTTGAGTTTCTGTTCCTTCTTCTGCGGAGAGAAGAGTTTCCCTCTGAACAACTACAGACTGAAACTTTCTGCTTGGCTTGTCCTTGTGGTATTGTAGAGCACAAGTGATCTGAGCTAAACAAGTAAATGTTTTTCATAATGTGACTGCAAGCAGTAAGTACTAAAGGCAATTATCAATATGGGGTATGTTCCTTACTAAATATGCATATTTTTTTTTATACACAAACATATAAAAACAGACCAGTGTTCTCTATAATATGCATGTAGCTTATGCTAAGGCTAGAAAGTACTTATCTCTGCTTGTGTGTATAAGATTACACAAGCAGTGGTTATAATTTGTCCTTGCAGATGTCCCTATTTTTTATATCATTTTATAGCATTTTATTAGCATCAATGTATTATTATTAATAATAACAAACTTTATTCATAAAGAACTAATATATTATTTCATTATTTATATATTCTTTTTACCATCTGCTGCCACATATATACTTAAGTCTGCCTACAAGATTCACAGGAAATTCAGCAGTTTTCCAAGACAGGGACAGGTGACCGACTACATTTAACATCATTATTTTTATGGAGCATAAATAGTAAATTTTTCATATTTAAGGCAAAGATTAAATACTTAAAAAAAAACACGTGTTCAATAGTTTTGACATTTCCATTAAACAAATTAACAGAATTAAGAAAAGTTTATGAAAGGTTTTTGGCTCTTTTCTTTCATATTGCTAAATGTCACATTGTAAAGCAAGTACATTTGTTTGTACATTTCCAGTCTGCGATTATCTGGTATTATAAATAAGTACTGTTTACACATTTTTGATCTGAGATTGGAAGTTGCTATTGTTGCTGAATAACAGGATATACTGAAAAATGCAGTAACGAGATACTGAAATAATTTTTAAAGGAGTCAGACATTTATGTAAATGTTTTTGAGATTCAGTCACACCCATTACTATGCTACTTCTACTTTCATTACTAGTATACGTATTACCTATTTTCTAAATTGAGCACTTGGTGGCAAAGGCAAACTTTGACAAGTGAGTGATCGGCAGACAGCTCCATATTCAGGTAAATATATCATGACATCCACTGAAGAGCCTTCTCTGCAATTCTTATTTCTGTCTGCACAGAGACCCAATAAAGTCCCTTATAAAGCTGTGGTTTGGTATGTTGCTACCAAAAATCACAGCTTACTTATAGCTGTAATCTCTGTCATTCAAATATATTAATGTGTTATGACTTTAATGGTGCTCTTTGTGAATTGTATTAATTAAAAAAAATTCTGTTTTTACAAGCATATAGAGGAGAACATTTTTTCCCAAGAAGCTTGAGATGTCCAGTAGCCATTGCTTAACATGTAAAGATAGACCTCTAGGTCTGACTCTCTTAGGGTAATGTGATTGCATCTGCCATGATGCTTTGATCTGCATTCCCCCTCAACCATTCCATGTCTTCTTCTTCCTGTCCTTATAATATAACTTAAATAAGTTTAACACTTTACTTGTTGGGTCTTTAAAAAGCAATGTAATGGGTTACAAAAATGGGTAAAGTCTGATTTTAGACTTTAGTTCTGGTTATAACTGGTGTAGCAACTACATGAGTCTCTTCCTCACTTTTTAATTAGTAACCTTCATGCAATAACAAGTCAGCCACTGCATTGCATGCTGTACATTCACATGGTGGACTCAGCTTTACTCATGCTTCCAGGCCTCCAGACAAATAGGGAGGTGGGGAGTTGGACTACGTCTTTGCCCAAAATGCACATTTACAGTTTTATCCAATGTGCCTTTACTTACTTTCACACTGTTTTGTTATAGACCCCTCATTTCTTATCCCCTGACATCCCAACTATCACAACTTTCTAAATTAGAACAACAACTGCTGTCTCCAGTCTCTAATTTCCAAGCAGTTTCTCACCTTAACCCTTCATCAAGCTGCTTTAACTTCTACCCATTTGCCACAAATTGTAATTTCAGCCATGGTAGGAAACACAAACCTTAAAAAAAAAAACTTTCCACCAGAGAAGAAAGCCATTGGTGCAAATGTTATTCTTCTGATGCCTTTAGCGTACACTAACATTTACCGCATTATTGAAACGCTCTGGACAAGGTCAAACTAACCTACCTTCCATTTCTTATTTCTACTCAGGATTCTAACCTCAAAAACTATCTCTCTCTATCTCGGCATATGATATAATTACGGCTTAATCTAAAGGTTGCAACATACTTCTAATTCTACTGGATCCTTCTGCTACTTTTGATATTGTTGGCCACTTTCTTCTCATACATGTTGCAATGTTCATTTATTAGGATCCATCTCCCCTGATCTTCCTTTATCTGTATGAGTATTACAAGTCTTGTTCTTAGGTTCATTGCATTTCTCTTTTTATACCACTTCCCTTGGATAAGTAATAATGGACCAGATTCAGAATTAAGAACGTCTGGTAACTTACGCATGCAAAATGCGTAAGTGGAGTGATTTCTATTCAGGACGCATGTGCAGACCATGGAGATACGAAGCGTAATTGGAAAGATGCGTAATTTCCGCACGTCGAAAAATCCGTACGAACATAAAAGATCGGACGGATTATTAATTAGTAGGCGTCAATCGGAATGTAAATAGCAAAAAATAGGCGTGGTAATGCAGTAGACGTGCGGTTGTATTTGCGAACGTTTAACTTCCGTCACATATACGCACGCTAATGATAAGGTTGCTTTCACAACACGGAAGTGTTGCGAAATTTATTCATTTTGCAAAACTTACTTATTTTGTATTAACGTACGGATCTATTACGAACGCACGGAAAATCTTCTTAAATCTGAATCCGGTCCAATGTCATTTGTTTTTCAGTATTTATAGGTCTTTCTGCCATTTCATTTTGGAGTTACTCCCACATCTCAATTTCAATTTTTCAAAAACAGATAATAATATTTCCACTGCTAATAAAAGTCACCCATCTGATCTCTCAGTTTCTGTTGACAGTGCAGCATTAATCCATCCAAATCAAGCTTGCTGCCTAAGTGTTATCCATTACTTTGAACTGTCATTTAAATCCCACATACGATCTGTATCTAAATATGCAAAATGCTCCTCCAGGGCTGGTCCACTTTGTCTAACATTAGTTGTCTGTATTTTGCTAAATGAAATAGAAAATACTCTTACTAACCTAAAGCTATCATTAACACTGCGTCCACAAACATATCTTTACTTTTCTTAAGATATCTACCAGCTCATTTTCTCAGATATTCGCAGAACCTTCAACTCTCTACAACACTTAATAAAAATCTATCACATTCCCATAACTAATACCATAAGCTCATGCTTTTTTGAAATCATTCTTCTCACTGGTTCCAATCAGTAAAATTTAAAAATATATATATTTTTTATTTTGGCCAACCTTTTTTGTGAACGGGGACGCTTTCTCTGGAATGAAACTGCTATTTCTGAAATACAGATAGCTGAAAGCTCATTTTTGTCTGTCTGTTTTTCGAAAATATATCTAATTACAAATTTTTCCTAATGAATGGGTAAGTATGCTAAATTTATTTTTCAGCATACTTACCCATTCATTGGCTTTCCGAAACACTGGTGCACCATACGGAACACCCACCGACTTGCCACACTGGACAGGAGGTTAGTTTTAAAGGGAAGTCTTAGGGTTGGGATGCAGGGAGGGGAGTCTTAGAGTTAGGCTGCAGGGAAGGGAGTCTTGGGGCTAGATTTACTAAGCTGTGGGAAAGGAAAAGTGGAAATGTTGCCCATAGCAACCAATCAGATTTTAGCTATTACTTTTCTATTACATACTAGAAAATGTCTCCACTTTTCATTTCCCACAGCTTAGTAAATCTGGCCCTTAGAGTTAGGCTATGGAGAAGGGAGTCTTAGAGTTAGGATATGGAGAAGTGAGTGTTAGGGTCAGGCTGCAGGAATGAGAGTCTTAGGGTTAGGGTAATGGAAGGGGAGGGTTTTTTAGCATACAATATTTCCAATCACCAGATATCTTTCCAATGAGTGTGGGTCCCCGTAGCGAACGGCCCTATTTTGAAAGGGCTGTTTGCTCCCAGCCAGTTCTGAACTGGCTGGGATATCGATTGCATGTGCCTCGATGAGGCATAGCAATCGATCGCCGGAGCACCGAAAACGGTACTCCGATAGCTGTTTCCCCCAACCCGCTCGCTAACCCAAACTTAAGCCCCCCCTGCAGCCTAACACTAAGTGCCCCCCCACATCTTAACCCTAAATCCCCAGTGGTGAAAATCCCCGAAAATTAATTAGTGAATATGCTAATCGCGCACTCACTCATTCATAAAAAAAAAAATTCTGAATGGGCTCTGATTCGAAATAGGAAAACCAAATGCACCTTTCGGCTGTCCCTAATTTGCAATGCGTGCCCTCGCAACACCCACCAGTGTGCACTGTCCAAGGATCTCCTAATAGACACAGTACACACTTTCAAAAAGCAAAAGATATCTTTCCATCTTTGATCTGGCATATTGGGAGCTCCAAAAGATCAAATCAAAAAATCACAGAGCGCTTCAAAAGATTCCTGATTATCTTTGGACAGAACACACTGGTAAGGTATCTAGTGAAATGGTCTTTAGATTGTGTGATTGGAAAGATTATTTTTTTAAAAAGCCCCAGTGTGTACCCAGCCTTAGGGTGAGGATTAGGATATGGGTTGGGGTTGTATTAATACTCACCACTTTTCACTGTGGATTCGTTCTGGGGATTTTCAATTCCTTGTCCTTGGCGGGGGAGAAACAATCGATTACAGAGCAAGTTCGAAATTGGCTGGTAGAAAATGGCTTCTTATACAGTGCTTCTTATGTACATAGAAACATAGAAAGTGATGGCAGATAAGAGCCACATGGCCCATCTAGTCTGCCCATTTGTTTATTCAAAATTATACTGACCCTAGACAATATTTACCCTCAATTTAGTTTACAATTTCGGATATCCTTATATTTATCCCAAGCATGTTTAAACTGTTCTACTGTATGGGCCTGAACCACCTCAGATGGGAGGCTATTCCACTTATCACCCTTTCAGTGAAGTAATTTTTCAGCACATTTCCTTTGAATCTACCACCCTCCAGTTTGTATCCATGCCCTCGTGTTCTATTACACCTTTTCTTTTGAAAAATGGTACCCTCCTCTAGCCGGTCACAACCCTTGATGTATTTGAAAGCTGCTATCATATCCCCCTTTTCCCTTCTCTGCTCCAAGTTATACATGTTTAGTTCCTCTAGCCTTTCTTGGTATGATCTGTGACACAGGCCATGGACCATTTTAGTTGCTCTTCTTTGCACAGTCTCTAATGTATTTATGTCTTTCTGGAGATATGGGCTCCAGAACTGAACACAGTATTCTAGGTGAGGTCGTAACCAATAAAGGAGCATCACTACTTCCCTCTTTCTGCTACTAATTCCTCTCCCTATGCAACCAAGCATCTGACTTGCCTTTCTCATTGCTTTGTTACATTGCTTGACTACCTTTTTACTCACTGGAAATAATGACTCCTAGATCCCTTTCCTCCTTGGTAGATTCTAATGTAATGCCATTAAGGATATATTGAGCCATTGGGTTTTTGTGCCCTAAGTGCCTGATTTTGCATTTTTTGGCATTAAACTGCAGTTGCCACACTTTTGACCATTCCTCCAGTCTACCTAGATCATCCCTCATTTTCTGTCACCCACCTGGCATGTCTACCCTGTTACATATCTTGGTGTCATCTGCAAAAAGGTATATTTTCCTCTCAATACCACAGGCAATATCACCTATTCAATACAATTCATGATTCCGCATGCACGCATTCAGGACACGGAAATCCCTTCCACATGTAGGAATGCAGGGTGAGTGTCCTGTTCTCCTACGTGCAGAAGTTAGGATAGCAAACTATAGCATAGGCTATAAATTCTGAACCCGGTCCATAAATTCTATCCTTTAACACAAGCCTCAATCTATGAACCTATCTTTTTCCAACATTATGCCTGCACTCTATCTGATTTTGGTTTCTTTTAACCTATAGCTCTTCTGAGACCTCACTTGCCAGCAATGAATTTATGTCTGATCCTCCTTACCTGTGGATTTGTCCTCTCTAAAGCTAAGATATCTGATCCTGGAGTTAAAGGGAGGCTGACCCTGAAGGGATTACAATATAGTAAGTAAATGTAAAGGAGCTGTTTTCATTGAAAGATTACATTTGTTGCTAGGTGGTCATAAAATTTCCATATCTCATATATCTAATATATAAACATTGAACTGAGTTTATGGCTCAATTCCATTTTATTTCTATTGTGTTTCACATCCTACCATTGTCTACTGTAGTCCTTATACTTTTCTTATTTGGTACCTTATGCGTGTAGTGTTATTTAATTTACCGTAGTATGTTCATAAGCCACAGAAAAGTTTTTAGACCTGATGTATTAAACAAAATATTAAAGTACATTTAAATAAATAGTTTGATTCTAACCACTATTCACAATATTTGGTGCAAGTAAAAACAGCTGCATAGTGCATCTGTGAATTGTATGGTCTATAGGTGATAACAGAAATAACTGGACGGACTATGCAGAGGGAGCAAATTATGTATCCTCAAAGAAGATCTCAGTTCTGGATAACAGATATTAGGGAAGTCTCCTATGTGTCCAATGTTGCATATAACCTAGTGTTATAGTCATAAAGCATCGAATGGCACGCTACCTCCAAGCACAAACTCAGGAAGCATCCCCAGGTGCACAGAGTTCAAAGCAAGTGAGTGGAATTAGTAAGTGAGCGTTCAGTGAGTATTAATTATTTAAGAGCTACAGTGAGCCAACTGCTCAGTCCAATGTCCAAACAGTTGACACACAAGCAAATCTTAGGGGCACTGAATTTAAAATAGCGGCCAGGATGTGACAGGAAACTCAGGAACACTAAAAAGGAAATGTCTGCCAGAGATTAGACCAAGGTTATAGGTATGTTTGTATATGTATGTGTAAGAGCTCTCGTTAATACAGTGATTCCCTCAACCTCAGTATGGGGTATGAGTGTCCCAAAATCCTCATAAAATGGCCGCTAAATAGCAGGAAAACTGTGTAGGCCATCAGGACTTCTCCCCAAATGTTATAGATTATATCCAGAGATGATATACTCCAAATTGAGGCTATTTATTATTCTTATTTGGACAAGGGCCAAGGTGCTTTACTTGTGTTCTTTGATAGATACATCTCATATACACTGCAGAGTGGTACCTTCTCTACCTTTCTCCTCTGTCTGCTTGAATAAAAATGGCCATGGAGTCATGCTCTCACTCCATGCGGATAAAGCCCTTTGTTCTGGGAGTTTTGCGAGAGAATGTCCAGCTAAAAACCAGTGGCATAAGATAATAATTCAATAACCAGTAGAGTATATGTGTTTCATACACCAGTACTCCCCTTTCCAGACCGTGCACACCACTCCTTTCATTCTTAGATTAGAATAAGTCGTCATTCTCTTTGCTGTGGCATTGCTAAAAGAGGCAATTATAAGGTCTTCCTAACAAGGGAGTGATGCTTCATGCTGCTCTGGTCACAACTGCACCCACCTCTGCAATAGAGACCTACCAGGTAGTACTCCACACAGAACCTATCCGCTTTGAAGTCCTGCACCTCCAAATGTGTAAGCAGGCAGTTCAAGAGGCTGCGGGATTCACCAGACTATTAATGCAGAGGTCGGTAGTGGAATTGCTCTATAATGTGGCTGCTCCCAACATGCCGCCCGGGAGACAAAGATTTGGGGCCAGATGTGTTTTATGCTAGTAAGACTGGGTTTAAAGTTTATGAAATAAAAAAGTTTTTTCCTTCTCAGGTTGGAATGTGGCATTAGAAGAAATGCAGAAGAGACTGGCAACCATTAATATACCCGATGTTCAAGGTTCTGTCTCTGTTGCTGTTCTAGGTGACATAGATTATTCTGTCACAAAGTAAGTTGTGGAAAAAAAACGAAATAAGTAGGGAAAAACAACAAATATGTTACACTCTTTGTTATACATAGATATATAGTGGCCCAAGTGACCAAAGTCTATTAAATATCCAATATGAAAAATAATATGAAAAATAACGTTTTTTTCACCCTTTTCCTGTAGTTTACAGATAGAGAACCTGGATCTTTCTGATTCCGAAGTCTCATTTTCCCCGGACACTGGAATCACTGTGTCAGTTAACAATGGAGAGATCTTGATTACTGGATATCTACTTATAAATACAGCTCTCTTGTAAGTGTCTCTTAGTGACGGTTGTGTGATTGTTGAGAAATAGTATCCCTATGGGGTATTTGATTGAAGATGAGTAGTGCTTGGAGTATACCTTTGATTGACATAAAAATAAATGAACACATTGGAATAATACAAATGTAAGGCAATGGTCCCACAATCTTTTCACAGCTCTGCCAGTACCTGGCTGACACTACAGGTTCAAGAGTTATCTTTATCTGGAGTTCTTGGTATTACATGTGATGACATAGGACATGGTGCTGTGAGGAATGCAGGCTGCAGCTCCAATGCTGGAATAGTAGACCTATGGTTCAGTGGTGGAGCTGGGTGAGTAGTTATTTGGATGTTGCAAAAATGTGCTTTCATAATTATTTTTCTAATTAAATGATATTTTGTGTAGAGCAGACTACTAGCAGTAAAGCAGTATTCTGCCATTAAACAGGTTAGGGATCTGTCTCAATTTTTTCTTCATTAAATTGATAAGATTGTTTTTTGAAGATGATAAAGATATTGGGCCTGATCCAGAACTACGCCCGCCGTACTATCGATCGGGCGTTGCCGTAGCTACGCCAGGCAACATCTGACCGGCGCAGCTATGGCAACGCCCGATCGTCCATAGGAGCAGCGTAGTGAGGCTGGAGGGGGCGTCCCCAAGCGTTACTACGTTAAGGTTAGTGAAGGTGGGCGGGGGGAGCTAGTTTAATGAGGGAGGGAGGGCTTAGCGTACCAACGCTCCTGTGCGAGCATATTTTCCATTGCTTAGGCCGGCAGAAGTTAGGGTAGCCTTCAGCCGGCGTAAGCGAGGGAAAATACGCCCGCACAGGGGGAGTGTCTGGGACACTGAACGCCGATACGCTGTGCTTTAGTAAGCACAGCGCATTGGCATAGTTCTGGATCAGGCCCATTGGACCTGATTCAGACTTAAGAAGGAGCTTTAAATTAAGAGAGGAAAGTTACTCCTGGGCTAAACCATATTGATTGCAGGGGAGTCATATTTCATCTGTTGAAAACAGTATTAGAGTTGAGAGGTGATGTTTCCTATCCCAAGTCTAAATAACAGTTTAAGAGTAAAGCAGGTCACTATCTATGTGCTGTAAGCAATTCAAAGATTTGTTAACAACTTGTGTTTCAATAATTCAAAGATATATCCCTGCATGCAAAGTATAGAATTAACTTGACTCCCCCTGAAATCAATCATGGTTTTGCCCAGGTATAACCAGGGATTGATATGAATGTTAAATATTCTCTGTAAAGCGCTCCGTAATCTGATAGCAGGATATGAAAACCTGTAAATAAATAAATAAATACTGCAGCAATTGTAAATTATTATTAAATATAATTGTTATGGTCAACCAAATCACAAAATGTCTACATAGTCCAGTTATTCTCGTAACATTCCAATGCCATACTTCTAACTATTCATATTAAGTCTCATTTAATGTATTTATGTCACCCCATTTCATCATAGTTAACCCACCTTTTTGTCTGGGCTGTTGACTTTTAGATTATGCTCAAACAAGTGCTACAATAAAAGAATAACTTCCTTAAACAAGCAGACCCTTAGACTTTTCTTTCCTACTCCCCAGATATTTGTGTCAGCTAAATGTCTGATTGTAAAGTCTTGGAAAAAAACCAAGTCCCTCAGTACCTCTGCTCTCAGATTCTTTTTCTGGTTTTCAGCAGACATGGAAAAATCACTTACCATCTACAGCAGTGTTTCCCTATCTTTGTCCTCAGGGACCCCTAACAGTCCATATTTCTACGTCTACCTACAGAATAAGTAAGAAAACGAGTACCACCTGTGAATTTTTAGAAAGTAACAGTCAGTAATGAGCACACCTGTGATTCAGCAAGGAGACCTGGAAAACCTGCACTGTTAGGGGTTCCTGTGGTCCGAGGTTTGAAAACACTACTCTTCATAACATGATTCACCAGTTAAGGGATCCATGGCTCTACCTGTAGCCACCTCCTCTCTCCAATATTTACTCCACTTACTCTATAGCCTATTTTATTATCCTTTCAATTGGCCCCCTCCCCTACTTATGAACCTACTCCATTCTATTCAAGGATACTGGTAGGGTGTCTCCATAGTTGGTTGCCAATACCTTCTATAACAGGAGAAATTGGGTTTGTTCCCGAGCAGAAGCTGTTATTTAGTTAGCCACAGGTTGCTTTTTTGGGTTTGCTTTTCTTTTCTTTTTTTCATTTGTTGGGGCAGAGCAGCGGCAAAGGAGATATTGCTTCAGAAAAGTAGATCAGACACAGGTACAGTGTTTAATTTGTGAACTGGAGAGGATGGAGGGATATAATAAGATCTGATGAAGGTGTGAATGGGATCCTCCGAATACTGGGGGGGCTGGAAGCACATGTTGGGGATATTGGGGGCTGGAGGCACATGATGGGGGCTACTGGAGGGCTTGAGGCACATGATGGGAGCTATTGGGGGATAGAGGCACAGGATCAGGGCTACTGAGGGGCCGAAGGTACATGATGGGACTGCAGGCACATGATGGGAGGATACTGGGGTTCTGAAGACACATAATGGGGGATACTGGGTAGCTGGAGGCATATAATGGGGGATAAAGGTGGACTGGAGACACATGATGGCAGATACTGGGGGGTTAGAGGCACATAATGGGCAATATTGGGTGGCTTGGGGTACATGATGGGGTATACTGGGGGGGCTGGAAAGACATGATAGGAATAATGGTGGGCTGGAGACAAATGATAGAAGATACTGGGGGGGCTCCCTGGAGAGACATAATGGATATTTTTTCCCATCATTTTTTTTCAAGGCTTTTCTCTTATGATGGTCATACCTCTCCTAAGTCCCTAGCACTCTTGCCATTAACCAATAATCAACTGTGCCCTTTTTATCATTAAAATAAAATGCAGAGAAAATTGTTATACATTTGCAAATATGATAAGCCACCAGCCAGTTACAAGGTTTCTATTTTATGTAGGTCCTAACTGTAAACCTGCAGACACTCCAACATGACCCATTCCATTAGGTAATCCGCTCCTGAGCTTCCAACTTGTTTAAATGATTTAACTGATATTTAAAAAACTCTTTGCCTCTTCAACAAAGGTGGTTACCATAGTGACTGACAGTTGCAAACTGAGGAGCAGAGTATTTTGTACCTAATTGAATGGGTCATGTTGGAGGGTATGAACCTGTCAAGAGTCCCTATATTGGGTCATATATCATGTATTTCTAAATGAAGCGCTAACTCACCTAGGAGGGTGAGTTAGCTGGCTGTAAGCGGACATATTTGCAAATTTATGTAACTAATAAATATATAT
>WWET01001281.1:0-14720 GCA_011038615.1 Limnodynastes dumerilii | reverse complement strand
GGATTTGTACACTACAAGGCTGGGGTTTTGAAGAGGAATATCACTGATGATATGGTGAGTAGCAGTCTTTCTATGTAGTTGGTTACAAGCCAGCCATACTGATTGTGATTTTTTGTCTACCATCAATTTCATGGCCTGGCAAAACCCTTCTCAAGTTTGGTGCAGATGCTCCACCGTATCCTCACACTACTGTTGTGGTTGCAATGATTGTCTTACATATAGTAACAGAAGACCTGATGCAGACTTCCGATTTGTCCCTCATATCCATGTGTTCTGATTGGATTTTGTTTGTGCTTGTGTTCTGCGTATGTGCACACATCTATGACACCCTTCAGATCACAATCCACCCTACCAGACTCACGAAAAATGAATGACACGTCCACCAGATTCAGATATGGCAGGGTTTGCTTTCACTAGTAGGTGAGACTTATAATTACAATATACAGTATAGGTACCAGACTTCCAGACAGTCTGTTAGAAAATTAGGGTGAGGTATGGGTATCAGAAGTCCCTTGCAATTGCCTGGATTTCTGGATATGGTTGACCTGCAATGTAGGATCCACACACATCTTATAATCTTAGCAAATATAGAAACCAGCTGACTGGATCTGGTCCAAAATGCAGATTCAGGTAGCCCTCAGTATCAGTATTGTTGAATTAATGGGATAAGCCAAAGAAAAAAGTTAAATATAGGTCACAGTAGGATGGTGTGATGAAAAACAAGAGGGAGGGGTAATACACTTGTAATATATTATGAAGGAGAGTAATACATAGCAAGGAATAATGCTTATTGAGATTGTTACTGGGCCATGGTCATGGAAAGGGAACATACATGTTATATGGAGAACTAATTGAGTAGGCTTATTCTTACAATTGCTTGCCATTGAGAAGAGAGTATCACAGTGTATAGAGAATGAAACAGAAAATGTTACAGAGAAGAAAGGGCTAGCACAGTGCAGGAAGAATGAAGTACTGTATGGGTAAGTGAGGTGATAGAAAAGAAAGTAACAAGATGTAATTGTAGCACTGTGTGTGAAGGTGGAATTGAAAGAAAAGGGCATCGTTCCATAGGTAGAACATAGCATGATATACGCCGGTGAAGGCGATAGAGAAGGAAGGTCTAGCACAGTGTAGGAAGTATGGACTAGATATGTAGGAAGATTTGGTATTAGAGGTTATCTAATACCTAGATTATATCTAATGATATAGCATATGGAGAATGTTGAATGTTTAGTGTAGATGGAAGTAATATAAAATGTGTAGGAGAGTGTTAGAAGAGTGTAGAAATGTATTTGTAAATTGGGGTGATGTCTGAAATTGTAAGGCACATGTAGCATTGTATGTGTAGGTAGGGTAATAGTATAGGTGATACAGCAATGCATACGTAGGTAGAGCTGAGACAATCAGTGTAGTGAGACTGTAGTGTGATATGTGGAGGTGATAGGGAAGAAAAGGATAGTATAAAGTAGGTAGAAGATCATAGAGAAAACAGGTGTAACTCAGTAAAAAGCATAAGTTAAATCAGTGACCTAAAGAATGTTTGTATGTGGGGTGCATTGTAATTTATATACCACTGAGACTTAACTAACTTGGTATTTGTTTTAGATCCCCAAGCAGTCACCTCTGCGCCTAAACACAAAAAGTTTAGGAATCTTTGTCCCAGAGGTAAGAAAATATTTCTGTTAATCTAAAATCGTAAAGTCCATATAATAAATCTCAAGAGTCCGTGGATGTTTTCTGTCTTTCCAATGTCTCCATGTGCAGCTCCCCAGACGTTTCCCAGACTCGCCACCAATACTCCTCCAGATCTCTGCTCGATCTGCTCCCAACGTGAGCTGCCAACCTGATTCATTGACCGTGGCAGTTTCAGTGGACTTGGAGTTTTTTGTCATGTATCCTGACCGCCCACTGATCCCGATTTTCCAGATGCGATCTGTAAGTTCTGTCATATTGTGTTGTGCTGTGCTTTCACAACTACAAGGAAAGACCTTTTAGCTGGAATCTGCTTTGTAGGAGTTAAAGAGACATTATGTGAGCGCTTACACCTGATCCAGACTACAGAAAAAGAGTCAGAGGGTGTTGCTGGGCTATGGTCGCTTTTTGTGATTGCAAATGCACATGATAACAAGCTGTGATTTCAGCATGGATCTGGATATAGAAGCTTAAGCCAATCCAGCGCTTTACAGCAGGAGATTGCTAGGGGCAGGGATTAAAATTATTCAGTACAGGCATATCCTACGCACGCCACCCTATCCAGACTTGTGATCTGTCCCCAAATTTGTACCCATGTGAGTAGGGAGGCATGGGAAGGTAGTATGGAAAGAGTATGTGGAGGAGACAGTAAGGTAAGTTTGTGTAGAGGAGTCAGTAAGAAAGATCTGCATAAGGGAGGTAGAAGGTGATCTATTTGTCAGAGGCAAGAAGTAAAGTCTGCCCCCAGGAGACTGGAAAGGACGTCTACAAGGGGACTGGTGGGGTGTGCATGAAAAACCTGTAAAAGTAATCTGTTTGCTGTAGGAATGAAGAGAAAATTGTTCAAAAAATCTGTACACATCTACTGTTGTCTGCACACAGGAGGTATTCACTCACAAGGCATGAAAGCATAAAGCTGTGTTCTTTTACAAAGAAACAAAGTTGATGAGGATGAAAAAAGACACCAGTCCGTCCATTTCAGCCTATTATAGATCTCCTGTGATCCCTATCTTATAACTAAAATTGATCCAAATGAAGTATCTGCCATCTGTTTCAATTTGGAAAAATCCCTTCTGACCCAAGATGACAGTCCTATTTCTCCCCATTTTAATCACAATCGTAACCCTGGATACCCTTTGCCCCAAAAAATGTGTCTAGCCCTTACTGTAAAGAAATCTTTCCTTTGCTGGTTGTGAAACTTCCTCTCCTCGAACCCTAGTGGGTGACCCAGTGTCCTGTGTACAGTCTTTGTGGCAAAAAGAGCCTATGAAAGTTCTCTGTATTGACCCTTGATGTGTTATATATATTGATCATATCTCTTCTTAGACGCTTCTTTTCTAAAGTAAACATGCCTAAACTTGCTATCCGTTCCTCATAGCTCAATGTATATGGAGTATACCCATTATCAATTTTGTCGCCCTTCTCTGAAACCTTTCTGTTTCCAAAATGTCTTTTTTTTTGAGTGGTGCCAAGAAATAAGTTTTGTATTTGAGATGAGGCCTTACCAATGATTTATATAGTGGCAAAATTTCCCTAGCATAGCATCCATGCCCCTCTTTATGCATGCTAATACTTAATTGGCCCTTGCTTGACATTGAGCAGTATTGACAGTCCTCCAGTTTATTCCTTGCTCTGACTGAATTACCTAACACAGTTTAGTGTCATCTTCAAAAATGTTGTTGTTGTGTGTGTGTGTGTGTGTGTGAAGGAATGTCTGTGCGCAGGAGGCTGCAAATTATGACACGTTCAGGATGCCAATTCAGTGTCAAAGACCTATATTTGTGACTGTGGGAAACAATATATATGTATATGAGCCAATGTTTGTTTGCACAGGACTCCCTGACTGGAGTTAATATAGTACTATCTGAACAGACAATTGGAGCTACATTATCCATAAAAAAGTGAGTCTGTCTAATTAATCTTTCTTTTAAGTTACTACTATTATGAGATTGAATATACGGATTATCACCTGTATAAGACAATATATGGCGTTGCATTTGCGGCCGGCGTTTTCAGCAATGTGTTACTGCGCATGCGCATTAATTTTGTTATGTAATCTACGTTACTTCTTGCAATGTAGATTGCTTATATGCGTTCTTAAAGACCGTGTATACGCAATCTATGTTGCAAAAAGTAACGTAGATTACGTAACAAAATTAGTTTGCGCAGTAACACATTGCTGAAAACTCAGGCCGCAAATGCAATGCGGCCGGAGGTGTAACTACGGCCCTATAAGACAGAAGCCCTTAGGATAAACCTACTACCAGACAGGTGAATGTTAACAGTGTTACTTTGCCAATTTGTTAAACCATAGATAGGAACTTTTGTAACTGTTGCAGTAATTGTACCTGATTTAAACTTGGTCCTATTTTTGCCATCAAAATATAGGTGTTAACCTGTAGTCACAGAATTACAGGCTTATGTGTATATTTTCTGATTCCCATATACTAAACACCTTATATTTCCTGACAGCTGACTATTAATTTGTTGTATTGTCACAGTTTCTCACTTGCCCTGGTACATTCTGATGTCGGAGATGTGAAGGTGAGTGGGTGTATAGCTTTACCAATTAAAAAAAAAAACTCTATTAAGGAATATCATTTTTTTTATACCATCCCCACCAAAATATAACTACCATGTTATACTGACAAACACACATTGATCCGGATTCACAGTAACACAGTTTTCGTCTTGTGTACATTGTTTTAAGATTTGAGCTACTACGCATGCGAAGTAGCTTATTTACGATATCTACGTACCATTTCTGTAAATCTACCTACAGAAATGGTATGTAGATAGTGTTACATGCTGTCAGAGTAACTCTGACAGCATTTAACCTTGTGCCTTACTTGATGGTCTTTAGGACCTAGCATCCCGGTCTGCACTGTTGCTGGGGGGGGTGTTTCCTTTCAGACTCTGATTGGCGACAGGAAATTAAAATAGCTTTCCCCATATGTTTCTCACCGCCGGTGAAAGCGTCTGGTTTCCTGCGTCTAGCCTGCTGTTTGAATCGTGTGCCTCGTGCTTCTGTTGGCGTCTGCTGTTCTCCCATTGCCCTTGTTACCCTTACCTTCTCCCGGTCCTCGTGGTGTCCTGTTTGTCCGCCTGTGTGTTTGTGCGCGCTGGCGGTGTCTCACTTCAGCCTCGCTCTCTATCTCTCAGTGTTTCTGATTTGCGGTTATCTGACTCCAGCCCCATTCTGTGCTTGTCATCTGCCAGAGTGTGTGTGCTGTATGTAGAGCTTATTCCAGCAGCTCTCAATATTTCTAGCCTCATTCTGTGTTGTCATCTGCCAGTGTGTGTGTGTGCTGTGTGCAGTGCTTACTCCAGCAGCTCTCAGTATTTCTAGCCTCATTCTGTGTTGTCATCTGCCAGAGTGTGTGCACAGTGTTTAGAGTTCACTCCAGCAACTCTCAGTATATCCAGCTCCATTCTGTGTTTGTCAACTGCTACAGTGTCAGTGATGTGTCTTCAGTGTCCCCCAGTAGCTCCCCGCTTCCCAGCTACATTCTCTGCTCCCTGTGGGGGTCTGTCTTGCTCAGGACTTAACATTAAGATAGGCCAGTCCTTCCTGATAGGCTTTTCAGCCTCTCCTTGTACCTGTTACTTACCTCCGGTCTCTGTCCTGTCAGTACACTTGTATGTCTGTCCCTACTCAGAGCATACCTATAGGGAGGTCTACTCCATCCTGTTTGTCAGTAGCCCCTCTCATCCTTCTTATCAATCATCTCTGGTTTCCACTATATCGGTACGTGTGTTGTACGCCTGGGTTCCTGCTCCTTTTAGTGGCCTGCCAAGTAACTCCAGGGACTGTCACCAGGGGCCGCGACCTGCTGGGTTGCTTGTAGCCCAGACTATCCTCACCATTAGAGGCTCTAGCGAAGACCGGATCCCAGCTAGACTCCACGCCCCGGTGTGGAACCTGGGTGCCCGTAACAGATAGCGTAAATAAGCTACTACTCATGCGTAGTAGCTCAATTTTTAAAACAACGTACGCAAGACGAAAACTAGGTAACTGTGAATCCGGAGCAATGTCCATGCACTGTGCTTACTGCTTACTGCCCTGCACTACAATATACAACTTGCAAAACAAATTCTGAAACACCTACTTCCAAAGTCTCAATAAATCATTTTCAGATAATAATATAAGCATTTGGGCGATAGGCACGCTTTCTAAAATATATATTGCCATGATTGTTAATATACACAAGTTTTACCTTTGATTTTTTTTTAACCAGGTGGATGTCTTTCAGAGAACTCTGAGTTTTGGTCTAAAGCTTGCACTTCCAGCCCTGAATGGTATAATTCTATTGCTTACAAATGATAAATTATATACAAAAATATATGGTGAACTAATTATTAGAGAATCCTGTGTTTCGTATTATTTACAGAACGGCTCAAGACAATGTTCAAGTTGCCAGCCAGTCCTGTTCGTCTACAAGACCCAATGGTTAGCGTGCTGAAGGTGAATGCATTATTTTAAAACTCTGATGTAGAGTTGAGCTACAAAACATGAATGCACAGTCATTCTCTTTGTACGTTTAAGTGAGGTTTCCCTGCAGTTCCCTGATTTTTTGACAAGGTGCAGCTTTGCTCCTTTATTTCTGTTACTTCCAAATCTGGATCAACCTCGTTGTTTTTAGTTCAAACTTTGCAACTTACACTGTAATCAGTTACATTTACTAAATCTTTTAGTATAGGGCTCTGCACTTGATTCCATATTCCTTGAACGACTGTACCCTGACCTGAATGTTTTTTATCTTCTCATAGGGATATTTATTGATTATAACAGATCTACAGGTCTCAACACCATCCATGGGATTGGAAGAATGAAAACCTACTGTTACATACAGATTCATCATTGTGACCATATGTGAACCAACAAACTTACATTTATATCAGGGTTTCCGACTTTCAACAGCCATAGATGCATGCAGGGGGCGGGGCTTATCAATGCGATTTATGTAAATCGTGTCCTTAAACTCTGCCCCCTTGACTAATAATTACCCATTTTTAGCTTTAATAGTGGGGCTTCATGGTGCAAATTGCGTCATCAACTCTCTCCCTGTCCCTAGCAACACTAGTATACCAGTGTTGCCAGGCCGGGGGCAGAATTTGAGGCTGTGGTTTCCATGAGATTGAAAATAAGAGTGGAAAATTACTCCTGGGAACCAAAATATGTTGATTGCAGGGGAGTCATATTTCATATGTTGCAAACAGTATTAGAGTTGAGAGGGGATGTTTCCTATCCCAAGTCTAAATAACAGTGTGATAGTAAAGCTGGTCAGTATCTGTGTGCAGTAAGCAATTCAAAGATATATCCCTGCATGCAAAGAATACAATTAACTTGACTCCCCCTGAAATTAACATGGTTTGGCCCAGGAGTAACTTTTCACTGTTATTTTCAAACTCTGAATCAGGGGCATTTTAAGAAGTGAGGGGGCCCTTGTGCAGGATTTGTACATGCCCCCCCCTCCCCTTACTTGAGACAGGACTATCCCAATTCGCAGACCTCAAAAGGGACGGGGCCTAACTGGGCTGTAATCCCGCCCCTTTTTTCGGCCCGCAAATAGGGACAGTCCCACCGCAGGGGAAGGGGGGGCTTATTCGGCATCTATTTCTTCCCTCCGGAAGATCTTAGAGGGAAGAAATAAATACCGAATGGGCCCCCTTCCCCTGCCAACCCTGGGTGCAGGATGAATGCCACAGGACCCCCTGTTCTGAGTGCACCCATTATAGATATGCCTGTGCTCTGAATCAGGTCTTATGTCATTAATCAATATGTCTTTTTAAAAAATGATTGTGTAGGATTGAATGATACTATACTGCTGAATGCATACTGGCATAGCTAATCTTCCAGACCTGTAAGTGTATCTTTAGGAGTTTGAATATGAAGTGAGTTCTTTAAATAAAACAAAAACAACAAGCCTCTGTATTTTATCATTGTGTATGGTATTCATAACTTTTTTTTTTTTTTTTTACACAATTTATATATTTTGTTTTCCTAAACATAAAGTTTAAGTGGATTCTGATTTTTATATCATGGAATAAAACCAGGTGAAGCTGTATGTCTGGACATCCTAAAATGGCTGCTATTCTCCATTTTTGTATTATGCTTTTATGCATATGTGTTATTAATATTGTATGGAACCAGATGTTCCAGGAAATATGCAGAGCAACATATTCCTGGGGGATGGAAGGCCAAGACATTCTGATAAGGCTGTGTTTGGTAGGAGCAGTGGATATGTGATAGTAACATTATGTAATGTTAGCTTATACTGCGCATATGTAGAATGCAGAAATTAGATAAGAAATACCAATTATCTTGCTTAAACATGATTATGATCTAATAAGGTAGAGAGTTCCGTCTCTGTTGATGTCAGAGTATGTAGATCTTGGCACAAGGTCAGCTCCCCAGCCTCGCCTACAGGACTGACTGCAAAAGTGCCCGTTTTAACCTGTCCAGCTAAACAACAATAAAGATAGGAACTACTGAATACCTTCTGAACATTATTATTATTATTATTATTATTAAAGCTAAGTAGCATGCATGTATTTTGCATATAGTCTTAATAAAATATTATAGCTGATTAAGAATTGTTTTATGTTTCCTTTAACCAGGGTTGCCGACTTTTAACAGCTTTTTAATGGGAAGTCATTGATGCATGCTGGGAAGTCCTACCCCCTTGACTAATACTTACCCTTTTTTTAGGTTTAATATGGATCACAGCAGGGCTTGATGGTGCAAATTGCCTCATCAAGTTCCTCTCTGTCCCTAGCAACACTGGTAGGACTTGAGACTGTGGTTTCCATGAAACCATGGGCCTCAAGTCCCTTGTGGGAAATATGCAGACTCTCCCGGGATACCGGGAGAACTGGCCGAATTTCGGGAGTCTCACGGACATACTGGGAGAGTCGGCAACCCTGCCTTTAAGTCCTATTATTTTTATAACCCTCATGTTCGGTACTATTTTCTTTGGAAGTAAAAAGCTGTTCTAAGCTTCTTAGAGTCTTAACATGAGTAGAGAAGCTGCCTTGCTGTAATAACTGCGAGCTAAAAACTATCCAGGGCCAGTTTGAGAGCCATGTGGGCCTGGGTCTGAAAATGATCAAGGGACCACACTATATAGTATGCTTCGGTGGAGGATGTCAGTCAGTCCCTGACATTCATCCTTCAGCAAGAAAAAGGTGAAAAGGCTGACACAAATTATTACCAAATATAAAAGAATATATATATTATTATCCATCCAATGTAATTCAAGGCACTCAAGGAGACTTGTTAATGCAGCGGTGTCTTCTTTATTTCCTGTCTGGTTCCAGGAAGGAAGTGATTCCCAGTGGTGTGCTGACATATGGAGGAAGGGGAAATATATATATATTATTTCAAATATAGATACAAGACACTGATCCTGCGCAGGCTAGCAGGTAAGTGCAAACCAGAGAATAAAGATAATTATGAGAAAAAGGATAAGGTCTTAGACATTATAGAAAATCACTGCAAGTAATAAAATATATAATATAGTAAGTTCTATTGAATTGTAATTAATAAAAAACACACCATAAAAAATTCAAGTCGATCCGAGCAATCAATATACAGGATTCCAGATATATTAAAAACTCTCAATCACCTAACATAAAAAAGCAATATAAAAATTTGCACACACAGTCCGCAGGGAACCTCCTCAGATGTTGATTATTACAGGAGGCTCAGTAATGTACAGTAGGTAGATGTTACCACTGTGAGTGAGCTAAAGGTGATAAATAAATCAGTAAACTGCTATTCCATGTGGAATGTTCCACAGGGGGTACAAACGGACCAAACAAGACAATAAATGGGGACACAATGCTTATAAGTCTGGTCAGGTGGAGATTGATTAGGAGGAATGAAAATGTATCCAATGGCCCCGATTTAATTAAACGCGATGTTGCAGGAACATTAATCACGATGTGACATCGCACATATCGCGCCTATTCAGTCCAGACAACATCACACAATTCAATTCTAAAGAAATTAACGCCCACATTGTGCGTTAAATTGTCCAGCCGCGATACTGTGTGATTTTCAAAATCACGCCAAAATCACGTTACTTCTCGCAACGTAGATTGCGTATACGCGGTTTTTAAGACCACGTATACGCAATCTACATTGCAAGAAGTAACGTAGATTACGTTACAAAATTACTCCGCATGCACAGTAGCGCTTTTCTGAAAACTCCGGCCGCAAATGCAATGCGGCCGGAGCTCTGCATACGACCCAAAGAGACTAAAAAATAACTCTTCAATGTGTACTGCAGGTAAATGTAACTTTGATACACTGCATCAACTACACCAAATCCAATGCCAAGATTGAACTCCAAGAGAGATAATGCACAATTTTCCAAATGAATTGTTGGTATATGCTGTAAGTGAGAAAGGATCACCACTTAACATATTCCAAAGGAAATACAACTCAAGTTGGTATCTGTGTTTACCACATCTTGATATAGTCCCAACAATGGGACAGAACACATTGCAAGAGGCTGTGTGTACTTCTCTCTGACTGGGAGCCATTCCATTTCAACACACATCCATCTAATCTAATACTGCAACCATCTCTGGTTATTATGGGGACGCCCGGTGTAAGAGATGAATGACGCTCTGCTGTACCTCTAAGACAGAGCTGTGGTAAAGACAGATACCAACTTGACCTCCCTTCTTCAGTCAGACTCAGCCCCATATTGCAGGTCTTCAAGCGCTCACTGAAAACGCACCTGTTTAGGCTAGCCTACCCCTCCTCCACTTAACATCTTCACTGCATCCTACATCTGTCTCTTCTTCTCCTTCATTCCTTCTCTCCTCCGCTCACAACAGTAGTCCACTTCCTCCACCCTCCTTATGTCTTCTGTAAGTTCATCTCTCCCACTTAGTGTGTTAGCTGACGTGAGCAGGGCCCTCCATTCTAGTGTTGTTCCCTCCTCCACCACTTCCCCCTCACTTCCTACCCTCTCTGCTACCCTTTTACCCTGTCCCCACCTGGTGGCTCCGTTTCAACCTTGTCAGGGGTCATCTGTCTGCTGCCCTTTCTGGCTATTGCCATGCTTACAGGACTAGTACATGGGTGCCACCATCTTGGGATAATCACATGACATGAGCCAGACAGTAGGATCCTGCCTGCAGTGGTCACATGATAGCAATTACAAATGCTTGGCTAGGGCGCACTATTTAAGTATAGAGCACTGTTCAAACAATGCCAGAACAACTTGGTGATTCAAGGTACCTGTTTCCTGCTGTGAAGCGCTACTGATATTCTCAAAGTCCTGTTCCAGTTCATGTCTAGTCCTGTTCCAGGTCCAGTCCTGGTCCAGCCCAGGTCAAGTCAAATACAGTTCAGTCCAGGTCAAGTCCAGTCTTAGTCCAGTCCCATTGCTAAACGCAGGATTTTGAAAGCGGGGGTTTGCGTATAATACATGTGAAAATCAGCCTGTGAGCATGTGTATGGAAATTAGATTGTAATGCAACAGAGGCTGATGTGAAGCAGGACCGTGTTATGGGCAAGCGTGCTGTGCTATCACACAGGGTGCGCCCCTAGATGACTTAAAGAGGGAGTCCAGTAAGACAGCCCCTCTTTAGGTCAAGCAGCCCTCTCCCGGCCCGCTCACACAGACGCCCCTGACCGCATCCAATAACAGATGCGACTGGCATCATTCAGATGAATAGTACTGGGTATACAGGGCTCCTACGGGAGCTCTGTAGGACCAAATCATTTCCATCAAATAACACTATGAGGTAGCGTTATTCATGGAAATATATTTGGTCCTACAGGGCTCCCATAAGAGCCCTGTATACCCAGAACTATTCATCTGCGCCGCATAGGAAGGAGCAAGAAGGAGAAGATTAAGAAAGGTAAGTGACTATAGGATTTTAATAAATAAATAACACACCTTTTTCAAAATCTCCGCATTTTTGGGGGACATTTTTTTTTTTTTATTATTTTCAATGTGTGTGTGTGTGGGGGAGGGGGGGAATCATGTGTATCGTGTGTAAGAACCGTGTGTATTTGTGGAATTTAGGCCTAATCCAGACTTAGTATAGATCAGGGTTGCCGACTCTCCCGGAATGTCCGGGAGACTCCAGAAATTCCAGCAGTACTCCCGGTATCCCGGGAGAGCCAGCAAATCTCCATCAAGTGACTTGAGGCCCGTGGGTTTACCAATGTCACAATACATCTGCAATACAGCCAGAATGGAAAGGCCAATGGGTTCTTTTGTGCCGTCAAACATTCTGACATTAAGGGGTTATCATTAGTTATTCCACCTTTCCCCCTATGCCGACTCATCTTGTGGACATTCACCATAGTTTTAGAGTAAGGGAACAATAGGTGCAACTGTAGACTTGGGCACAACCATACTGATCAGTGAGGTAAGGCACATGTACACTGAAAACAGAAAAGAGTTGAGAGGTGACGTTTTCTAGATGAACTCTAATTAACAAATTAATGATAACGTTTTGCAGTATATGTCATAGTTGCCGACTCTCCCGGAATGTCCGGGAGACTGCAGAAATTCGGGCAGTACTCCCGGTATCCCGGGAGAGCCAGCAAATCTCCATCAAGTGACTTGAGGCCCGTGGTTTTACTGAAACCACGGCCTCAAGTCTTGCCCCCCTGTCTGGCAACACTAGTATACTAGTGTTGCTAGGCACAGGAAGGGACTTGATGACGCAATCTGCGGCATCAAGCCAAGTCCGACCCCTATTTCAACTTAAAACGGGTCCGTATGAGCAAGGGGCGGAGCCTAATGACGTGATTTGCATAACCGCATCATCAGGCCCCGCCCCCTCCATGCGTCGCTAGCTTCCCTCCGGGACCTGCCAAAAGTCGGCAACCATGGTATAGATACGCGAACATATGGAGTGGTTCCGTATATTCATCTGCTACTAAGTTCCATAAGTGAGTGGAAATGGCACTCCCTCACTCATGTACAAAACTTATAACCTTATTTTGTCCACACGTAAGGTTAAACGTACGTACAATCAATTGTACATAAGGGCTAAACCCAGTCCTTACTGAATTATTTACATAAAAATCCCAGACCATAGTGTGTATAAAGTACACACAGAAGTCTGTCCAGCCCTGCGTACAGAACCACTGGACGTCCTGCGCTCTGATGCGTAGCCCAGGGTTCTAGGCATGCGTGAGTGACAGCTGATTTATGCATTCAGCACGTGTAAATCAGCTGTCATCCTGAAGTTTAGATCCACTCCTTAGTGTGGATGTAAAATAAAATTTATTGGGGACATGCAAACAGAATTTGTGAATTTGGTGGGTGTGTGTGTGTAAAAAGACTTACATGTATAGAGTATATGGTCTCCTTCATCCATTACTGCATAGACTGTAAGCACACTGTCAATGAGATCTGGAGATTTATCAAAACTCATCTAATGATACTAAGAAAAGAGGCCAGAGAGAAGCAGAACATACCTGTCAGAGATGGGTGAAAAAACAATGCTTGCAATTATTGTGCTAACAATGGTCATTGGGGTAGATCCAGAACAACGTGTGTGCGTACGTATTTTAGCGGTGCGTATTTTCGTACACGTAAGGTCAATACACTCCCCACGGCACACCCCTTGTACGGACGTATTTTCACAAATTACGCGACCCAAACCCTACCTTAACTTTTCCTAACGTAACAGAATACGTCCGCTAACGGGCGTACAGACTACGCGAACGTACGCAGCTTAGCACGCCCATACTGTACACTTTAAATACTACCCCCCGCCTACTTCACGTAAAACACACGTATTGTTGACTAACGTAAATTTGGCACGCCCACACGTAAGTATTTACGTTAGCAATACGTGAAATCTCAATACGTTTGAAAATACACTACGTGAATGTGCGTATTTTCTGCGGTGCGCATGCGCAGTGTGTACAAATCTGCGAATTTACGTGTCCGCCACACGTAAATTCGCGGAAATTCAGGATCTGCCCCATTGTCTGTATTTACCTGAGTCTCTCAGACTGATTTAGCCTGTCAGAATAATTGATTAAGGATATGGTGGATTATGCTTAAGCTCATTGATTTAGTCTGTTACACTAAAGACATCAGATATTCCAGTATTGGCAGAGTTACCAGGAAATCTGCACAATGGGCTGGATCCAGAAGTAAGTAAATGAGCTGATGTACGTAAGCGAGCTCTCTATATGTTCTGTGCATGCTCATACTTCTGCAATGGAACGCCGCTGCCCATGTGGAACTCAGCCTCCACATACGTTCGAGATACACATGGTAGATGTGCTTTGGTATTTACAGTAAGGGTCCAGGGCACAGATCCACAATCCACACGTAGGAGGGAAAAAAAAAGGAACAAGAGAGAGGTCCGGCGCTCTATACAAACATTATATAACACTATTGGCCTAATTTAATTACTCGCATACGTGGGTACAAAGCTAATTGAATCAGGCCCTTTGGGGCCAGATTAAATTAGAATCGCGGTGCACATTTTCCCGTCTATTACCCGATTTTTATGCGCACCTCTACGCGGCTGCGAGGCTAATTGAATCTGACCCAAAGTGTCAGCACATACATAAAAAGTAGGTTTAGTTCACAATATAGCTATATTGGGTTAAGCTCACCTGCCCAGCATCAAGGCACCTCCTGTAGGTGAGTCCCTATCCGTTTGCTATATGTGTACTCAGGAGGTCTGTATTAAGACACTCCTGCTATTTGAAAAGTGTGCAGCTGCCATAATAGGGAGGGGTCAGGCTCCCAAAGTAACTAACAGTAGCAAAAAAAAACTCTCCAGTAAATGTGGAGGATCAGGCCCAGTATTTCTTATTTTGCCTATAAATTATAATGGAAACAAAAACTTTTATCCCACTGTGCAAGAAATCTTATACAAATTAAATCTATTATTATTTATTTCTATTATTAATGATTAGTAATGACATGCATTTATTGTAGTTTAATGAAGTTGTGCTAACGTGCAATTCATTGATTGGTCTATTGGAAAATAACACAACAATTGCACATGAAGTAATGAATGCC
>WWET01001280.1:401225-412319 GCA_011038615.1 Limnodynastes dumerilii | reverse complement strand
ATTAAACACTTTCTTTTCTTCAGTGTATACTAGAGAGGAAGAAATGGTAGGAATAATACATAAAAATGGAAGTGCAACTGTACCATCACATAATATTTGTTTTACAGAAGAAGAAGTCCAAAGGCGGTTGAAGAAAATTAAGATAAATAAAGCTCCTGGCCCTGATGGTATACATCCAAGGGTTCTAATGGAGCTACATTCAGAAATTGCTAGACCGTTGTTTTTAATTTTCATAGACTCAATTTCAACAGGCTGTGTACCAAGGGATTGGCGCATAGCAGATGTAGTGCCATTGTTTAAAAAGGGAATAAGATCACAACCGGGTAATTATAGACCTGTGAGTCTGACATCAATAGTTGGGAAAGTACTGGAAGGTATACTTAGGGATAATATACAGGATTTCTTGATGAGCAATAAGATTATTAGTGGGAATCAGCATGGATTTGTGAAAAATAGGTCATGCCAAACTAACCTAATTAGCTTCTATGAGGAAGTTAGTTCGTACTTAGACCGGGGTAGTGCAGTGGATGTGGTCTACGTAGATTTTGCAAATGCCTTTGATACGGTGCCACACAATAGATTGGTCCACAAAATAAGGGAACTGGGTCTAGGTAGCAACATTTGTACTTGGATCAAAAACTGGTTGGAGAATAGGGAACAGAGAGTTGTGATAAATGGAAATTATTCTAATTGGTCAAAAGTTTTAAGCGGTGTACCTCAAGGTTCTGTGCTTGGACCAGTCCTTTTTAATATATTTATTAATGACCTTGGTGATGGTTTAGAGGGCAAGTTTTCCATTTTTGCAGATGACACTAAACTATGTAAGGTAATAGAATCTGAGCAAGATGTAGCGTCCTTGCAGAGGGACTTGAGTAAACTGGAGGATTGGGCGGCCAAATAGAAGATGAGGTTTAACATAGATAAATGTAAGATTATGCATTTAGGGATCAAAAACAAGCATGCAATCTATAAATTAAATGGGGTAATTTTAGGGAAATCTTTAAAAGTTTAAGATTTGGGAGTGCTCGTATACTTAGCAATAGTGCTCAATGTCAAGCGCCAATAAAGTATTAGCATGCATAAAAAGGGGCATAGATGCAAGGGAAGACAGTGTAATTTTGACACTATATAAATTACTGGTAAGGCCTCATCTCGAATACGGAGTTCATTACTGGGAACCACTCCATAAAAAAGACATTTTGGAACTAGAAAAGGTTCAGAGAAGGGCGACAAAATTGCTAAAGGGTTCAGAGTCATTGAGCTATGAGGAACGGCTAGCCAGTTTAGACATGTTTACTTTAGAAAAGAGGCGTCTAAGAGGAGATATGATCAATATATACAAATACATCATGGGTCAATACAGAGAACTTTCATGGGAACTTTTTACCCCAAGGACTGTACACAGGGCACGGGGTCACCCACTAAGGTTAGAGGAGAGGAAGCTTTTACAACCAGCAGAGGAAAGGGTTCTTTACAGTAACAGCAGTCAAGATATGGAATTCATTGCCAGGGAAGATTGTGATGGCAAATTCACTTGCTATATTTATGAAAGGATTAGATACATTTTTAGCAGAGCCGGAAGGTGGGCCCAGGTGCAAATAATATGCTTTGGCCCTGATGACGTACCAAGTAACCCAGTGGGGAGCTGGGGGTGCTGTGATGATGGCTGTGGGTCTTTGTATCAGCATGGGCCCTGGTGCCATTGTACCATTGGTAGTTCCACCCCTGATTTTTAGCAGAAAAGCGCATCCAGGTTACAGGACCATTCATTTAAATTTAAATGAAGAACAGTAGTGGAGCCAGGGAGAAATAAGACTGTCAACTTGGGCCAGCTGGGATTTTTTTTCAGATTACAACAGATTGGAGGTTGCTTCATCTGGATCAATTTCAAGTATAAAGATAGGGATTGCAGGAGATCCATAATAGGTTGAACTTGATGGACTGGTGGGGCGTATTCAGAGATCCGTTTCTTTAAAGTATGCAAATATATACTCGGCCGTTGCAAGGCAACACCCATGACACTCCCCTCACACGGATGGGTTGAAGGGGACTTACGAGTGCCTCGACCAACCCGTATATTTCAGTGTGCATTTCCGAGCATATATTGCCGCCGTACGTGCGTATCTAAGTAACCGTGCCCTCACCTCGCCCTCAAATGATCATTTAAATGCCTAATGGACTTCAGTGCGTAAAATTAACGTAGATCGCGTAATTTTAGTTACTGCGCATACGTACTTCATTGGATCGTAAATATACGCACGGAACTTTTCGCTAATATGGTTCTCTGAATACGATCCGGTGTCTTTTTTCAACCTCATCGACTATGTTACTATGTATGTTACTATGTTTGACTCACCTGTGAGGAGTCTGAGGCAGGTGATAAAGCAAGTATAAGGAACCCAACCTTTGTCTTGGTCAGCAATTTTAAATCCAAGTAGAGCTCATAGCGCTGCTTCAGGAGTGGAGTGAAACTGCGTCTCTGATGTTCAAATGTCACCTCCCCACAGATGTAGCAAAATGAATCGGGGGACTTCTAGGCATGGCTCAGCCTGTACAGTGAAGTGTTTGTTTTTACCACATGTAACAAGAATGGTGGTTGGTGCATCTGCCTGATGGCCAACAGGTGTGGATCAATCCACAATCCACACAGGGATTTCAAGATTAACTCTTGCACTGAAAGACTCGCTTGACCCAGCCACCAGGAGCTGGCAATAAATACCCCTATAAACACTCTATTAACAGGTAGCACAGCATTCTTGAAGTGAACATGGCTTCAAAAACTATGAATGATAGGAAGAATATGTGAACATTGTTGAAGCCAGTACAGAAGATACACCAATAAAAACACACGTGGAGCACTGTGACAAAATCATTGTCAACCAGTGTTATCAGTCACCATCTGAAATAAGCAATGACCACCATTTTACAAGATCACATATGTTTTTGGCTCCAAAAGGCTATACCCATCTAAACTGGTCAGACAAGTGTTTGGTCAGCAGGATACTGATCACGGTGCTCAGTGTAGTTTTAAAGAAATGTTTTCCAGATTTATTTATACAGATAATAATACAAATGAATATAGTCTCAGATAAGTTAATTCTCCCTGCCACTGGAAAAGTTCTTTCCAAGACAAGGAAATTGGCTTCCGAGTATAAACAGTCTCTTTTGTAAAGGAAATGAATGAATTAAAATATAATGCTACTGTGTACATAAAAAGCAAAAGGCTTCCTTTCTCTGTTTAACTGCTTTTATGCGATACTGTTTTTATCATTTGTATAGGCTGGGAAAATATGTGCAGCTAGAGTTGGCCATCAGATTTAGCCAAGTCTTGTTATTTAGCTTTAATTATGTATTCTGTAGGTTTATACATTTTGTATGGAAAACTTTATAAGCAAAGTAACCAGACACAGGGACCTAAAGCAATCAGTTACAGGATGAGAGCTGTTGACCATCTATGTCAGGTATTTTACTGAGAGGATGAATATATGGTGTAAAACAGTGGTCAAAGTTGAAATTTAGAAGTTGTTTTATAACTTTTCAATTAAATCAGTGGGCGAAATATCAGTATGATATACCATCGGAAATCAACCCACTTCGAGTTTTGTTTTTTTGGGTTTTGTTTTTTGTTTTATTACTGAATTTTAATAGAAAAAGTTGGAAGAGCTGATGACAGTTAACAAACACATGGTGAATGTAAATAAATAAATAAAAATAAAATAATATGCTGTTGAGGGTCAAAGTGCAAAACATGTTGGCTTCCCGTAGTTTGTTTTTTTTCTGAAGATTTACAATTTACGCTTTAGGTGGCTTGGCCCCAGGATAGTATAAACGCATGGTTCCAGGGCATTAACGAAACCATGTTTACACCTTCTATTGAGTCCCATAACTGTGCTTGCCTGCACTTACCTGAACACCAACTAAAGTGAAGGAGACTGATTCCGGCATCCAGCCTGCGGATCCCCCACTTCCTGAGTGTAATAGGCAATTACTATTAGCGGGAGTGAAACAGTCACTGATGCTGGGGCAGCACCCGATGCGTCCGGGTGGTCCGCCTCGGTGGAGTATTTTGGCTGATCTGTATTGGTGACCACCTTAAAGGATTTCTGCAGCCCTGCTGCATCTTCCTCTGCCTTACAGCACTACAAAACACTGTATCCAACTGGGATCTTACCTTAAAAAAACAAAAAGAGACCCAAGACTCAGCCTCCTAGCTAAAATTGTAGACCAAATAAAAACTAACACTCTTCTCAAAGGAAAGTTCTTAACCAACTGCTTGACGATAGGATTTGTCTGGCCTACTGCAAAAGCAGAAAATGCTTATTTCAGTGGGGTAACAGGTTCAAGAAGATGCTTGCAAGAGCATAACGCTCCCTAATCTAAATTTTTCTATAATGACCTAGAAGTGTAAAAAAAAGTCCACATAGGCAAAGTAATTGCCATAGCTTTTTACCAGTTTTACTTGAAGCTCTATAATCTAGCCACTCATGACCCCTATTGGGACCTGCATCTGCATGTTACTAAATCATGCATTCAACTGTATATACTAAATTGTCTCAGACATCTCTTCATCAAATTCCTCCAGACTTGGTTGACCCACAGGCTCTACTGGTCAGGGCATCTGAATATGATAAAGATGAATATATTAACTTTATCTTTTCCAGACACTCCCCATAAATATTCCAACATTATTCTCTAAAACAATCCAGACCATCCTGTCTAAATTTGTGTGGAATAGAGGGAGTGGACAGAACGTTCTATATCGCCCTAAACACATGGGAGGCCTTCAGGCTCCATAGACTGGATCATAGACTGGACTGCTGTTGACTAATCAAAACTATGGGTAGCAATTGAATCTTAATTTGTCCTGGCACCTATTCAGTTCCTACTGTGGCTTTTTGTACTTCCCTGCTCCTTTTTTATATTAAATGACTGTGTTTGTCTTTCGAAATTTCCAGTGCTTCACTCAATATATCGCAGATTGTGAAAGATAAAGTTAGTTGGCCTGGGTTTTCTTAGGTTACCCTTACATAATTATCATCCATGTTATTCTCCATGGCTAGATTTGTGGATCCAAAAGATTATCCTTGAGTCCTTGAGAGATATGAAAATTTTCCTACTATGAACATTTTTGGAGTAGAAAAGAATGACCTGTTAAAGTATAAAGCAAATATACTTTTGCCATGTGTCAAGACAATGACAAAAATGAGTGTAATGATTTCTCCAAATCACTATCAAGATCTGAAATATAGCTTTATGGTAACTGAGCAATACATATAAATCTGAAGGGCTATATCTTTAATTTATGTTTACACAAAAACATTTTTTTATGCAAAATCAATTAAACTTTTATTCTGTGTTGTGTAGGCGAAGAGGATAGTTTTCAAAAAGCTTCACTGAAGTATAATCAATTATTTTGAAACAGAGCAGCTAACCCCTATTGCCATCACATCTTGTACAAAAAGCTTTATTCCAGATATTGACTAGGTTGTTTTTTCATGGACACAAAGACTTATTGCATGTAATTTAGTTTTTGTTCTCATTTAGTATTTCTGGCCAAACTTTATCACCTCAAGCCTGAAAAAATAACAGAAGAAGCCAGAAACCTTGTGAACACCTACAAAAAAGAATTGGATGAGATCGTTGCCATTGAACTAATACACTTTCAATCATTTTGCAATGAATGTAAAGAAAAGTCAAACAGTCAAGAACGTTGGCTGTATAAATTATTGTTGGAAAAGCAAGTTAATAGTAGAAACTTAGCAGCAAAAGTTCTTTTTCAAAGCTAAAGCTGATCATACAATGAAAGGTAACCAAGCCATTCTAACCAATTTCCATTCATAATGACCAATAATGCGTAAATCTCCCTTTATAAAAGAGGTTAAACATAAGAGAACATTACATATATGTAAAACCATGTTTCATTTCAGGGGGAATCAAAGCAGGTTATACTTTGCAAAGTAAAAAATAAAAAAAAACAAGAAAAACCTCATTTGTATGGGAGGCATTTGTCCGAACAGCCTAAGATGGCTGCTCTTCTCCATTTTTAATGTGCTTCTATGCAACCATGTTATTAATACTGTGTAAACCAGACGTTCAAGGCCAAGACATGCCGATAAGGTAGCTTGGTGGGAGCAGAGGGTAGGCAGTGCTAACATTATGTAATACTATCTTTTATTGCGCATATGTGGAATGTAGAAATTAGTTAAATAAGTAGTACCAATTAACTTGCTTAATAAGGTAGGGAGTTCTGGCTCTGTTGTTATCAGGGTATAAAAGACTTAGCACAAGGTCAGCTGGCTTTGTATGGGATTGACCTGACTGAGTGCAGAAGTGCATGTTAAAAAATTTACTTGATTCTAGCAGCTCTAAATATACAACTTAAAATTTTATAAAAAAAACAAAAAAGCAAAAAATAAAGCTCTAAGGTTTTGTGCACACAAAAGGTGTTGACATGTATCATAGCATTTTATTTTATGACAGTAAAACTCATTATAATTAAAAACCGCCAAAAAAAAATTAAGAAAGACGGTCAGGTACAAAAGTAAACTGGATTTGCACTGGAATTGTTACCCATGTTATTTGTACTTCTAAAAATATTATATTGTGTTTATTGATACTAGAAAATTATAGGATTTGTTTGTGTACTTGGTTACTTTATTTTCAGATATTACATTTAGCCGCTTAATTCCAGAGAAAATAATGGAGTAAAGAAGGAATTTTTAGTCAAACTCGTAATTGTTATATGTATAGGTAGTAAAAGGGAAGTATCAAGTCTTTAAAGGCTGGTTATAACATTTAAACTTTTAAAGTATGTCTAAGCCTTGGGGTGAAGTGTGAAATCCGATATACGTTAGTGAAAATGACAGCCTTTAAAGCCGTGTTAAGGTGTTAATGTGAAAAATGGAAGATTTAGTGCTGTTAACATAGTTGTGGTTTATAGGTCTGTTTTCCGAAATATTACACACTTTTAGCTATTTTGACTGCTATTTAGCAGTCCTAATCCAGTACTATGAGAATATTACCATACAAAAATATATCTATTGATAGCCATATTTAATTGAGCTCTTCTCAATTATTCAAAGTCACATGTTTTCAATTGGGGTCTATCCTGACTTGAAAACATAGAGCATATGCACGACTTCCAATGACTGAGAAATCTTTCTTAGTCTCGAAAGGAAAACATTGCACATGCACAGTGTTTGCCTTTTAGGACTTAGAAATCTTCTGAGGTCGGGTAAGTTGGCCTATTTATTTTATTTTGCCCATGGAAACGTCAATGGAATTCCTTGTTCATATGAGCAAGGAAAAACATAAAAATATATATATATATATTTTGTATGTATATATGTGTTTGTTGTTTACTAATAAAATTTACTTAATGTGTTTAAAAGAGACAGACATCATTGTTATAAAACTTTTTCTTACTTAGATAGAATATTTGGTGGAGGAAAAGTAAGGAATTAGCGACCACTGGACTTGGCGGACCATATTCACAGATACGTTTCTGTGTGGAGTTACGTGTGTAATTTTAGGATCGGAGTGACTGCACATGCATGGTAACTTTATTTATGCAAGTAACGTAGTATTTACGCAAGGAAGTACATTAGGCACGGACATGTGAATCGCACTTGGGGACACACGTGCAGAGGGGTGTGGTTCAAATCCGTACGGTCAAGGTTACGTGAAAGTGGGTGGGGGGGGGTATTTAAATGACCATTTGAGGGTGTCGTTCGTTAGTTACGCATGTATGGAAGTGATATATGCATGTTAATGCACACATCCAGTTAAGGTTACCCTATGGAGGCGGAAGTCACCGACAACATGGCCATGTGAGGGGAGTGTCATGGGTGTTGCCTTGAAATGTGCGTACGTATAATTGTGTACTTTAAACAAACTGATCTGCGAATACGGTCCGGGATTCTTTTACCATCAGAGTGGAGTGACAAATTCCACTATGACACTATGTAAATTCCACAATGTGCTGGCCCTGCATTCAGAAGGCAGGGTGAGGACAGGTGATGTTAGGAGTAGCTTTCCATGGCAATCATTTTCTTTGTAAATACAGATCAGTTATAATGCCTATAGCTTGGATGGCAATGATGTACTTGGTAATCATACATCCTTTTTGTATATATAATTTAGCCATATCCCTCTAATGACCAGGTTTTTTATTTATTTAAACAGACACAGACAGAGGCGTAGGGAGGGTGGTTCCGGTTGAGCGTGAGCTCCAGGCGCAGAAATGTACAGGCGGCGTCAACGGGAGTCCGGCAGCTGATAAATCACTGAAGTCTGCCAGCTCCAGGCGCACTGATTCTACTGCTTCATGCGTGTGACGTCCTGATGTCACAGGCATGAATTGTAGTGCAGAGCAGAACAGGTAAGTTTCTGCACTACAAAATATTGTATTATGGAATACGAATAAAGTAAAGGTGAAGGGACAACTTTGGGGAGATGATGAGGAGGGGGACAACCAAGGGGAGCAGATGAGGTAAAGGATAGATGATAAAAGAGATAGAGAAACCATAAAGGGGAGCGGGAGGTGATGAGGATTGGGAGAAGATAAATGGAGAGGGAGATGATGAGAATCAGATTGTGATGAATGGGAAGAGGGAGCTAAAGAGGAGGATGGTGATGAGAATGGAGAGATAATGAATTGAGAGGGGGAGATGATGAATGGGATAGAGAAATGATAAAATGAATGGGGAGGGGGAGGTGATGAGAATGGGGCGATGAATTTAGAGGGGGAGATGATGAATGGGATAAAGAAATGATAAAATGAATGGGGAGGGGGAGGTGCTGAGAATGGGGTGATACATTTAAAGGGGGAGATGATGAATGGGATAGAGAAATGATAAAATGAATGGGGAGGGGGAGGTGATGAGAATGGGGTGATGAATTTAGAGGGGGAGATGATGAAGTATATGGAGAGGAGGGAGGAGAATGATAAAGAGAATAGGGAGGGAGAAGTGATGATGAGACTAGGGAGATAATGAATGGAGAGCGAGAGCTGATGAAGGGGAGGATGGAGAGAAGATGAAATGAGAGCGGGAGATGATGAGAATTGGGAGATGATGAAGAAGGAAGGGGGATATGATGAAGAGGATAGAGAAAGGATAAAGGGGAGGGGAAGATGAAGAGGAGGGGAAGATGATGAAGGGGATAGAGAAATGATAAAGAGAATGCGGAGAGGGGGTGTTAAGAATGGTAAAATGATGAATGGCCACACCCCCAATATAGCACAGAGGAGGGGGTGCCACAACATACCCTTGGCACCGGGCACCATGGCAGCTAGCTACACCTCTGGGTCCCGGGCCCCGCATTTGTTGACGGCGGCCCTGCACAAACATAACACTTTGCTTCAGCATCCTGTCCACTCATACTTTAGTACCTTCGTTAGCTTTGTAAATTTATACTTAGTAATTATTTGAACTAAGTGTGAAAAGGGACAATGGGCCTTCACTTAGTACATTGGGGCCGAATCCAGAACCGGATCCTAACGCACACACGTGACTTCCGAAGGCTGGACCCTAGTCAACATCTGCTTGGTAGCCCCATGGGAAATGAAGCTGGTATATATGAGAACAAGCCCTTATTATTCGATTTACATACCCTTCACCATGCTTAACGCACAGAAAACTTTACAAGCACAGAGCAGAAAACAAATGTAAATGGCTGGGGTGGATCCGGTTCTGTCCTTCCGTGGAATACTTATTCATTTGTTTTTGTTAAAGATAAGGGGCTGGATCCAGACTCAAGTAAGTGCTTGAACTTAGTTCCTCCTGGGCTAAACCATGTTGATTATAGGGGAGCCATATTTCATCTGTTGCAAACAGTATTAGAGTTGAGAGGTGATGTTTCCTATCCCAAGTCTAAATAACAGTGTGATAGTAAAGCTGGTCAGTATCTGTGTGCAGTAAGCAATTCAAAGATATATCCCTGCATGCAAAGAATACAATTAACTTGATTCCCCCTGCAATCAACATGGTTTATCCAAGGAGTAACTAAGTTCAAGCATTTAATTGAGTCTGGATCCAGCCCAAGGGCATTAACATTTGCTTAGAATGTGCAGAAGGGCTGGGTTTAACACTCACATACAATCCTGTATTCTGCATGCACAGTGTTGCGTGCGGAATGCAGTATTTAAAGTAGGTACTGAGTGCAGTATTTTGGATCACAAATTACACACTTTAGCCTTTGCTGCAATGACAACATAAGCCCAGAGATATGTAATGGAAGGCTGATAGGGAGAGAAATATCTAATGTAAGGGGGAAAAGCAGGGGGATGTGAAATGCAATTGGGATAAGAAGAGAGATGTGTAATGTAGGAGAGCCAGAGATGGGAATGTGTAATGGAGAGGGGATAAGGACAGAGATATATAATGTAAGTTTAGGGATAGATGTGAGAGAGGTGTAATATAAGAAGACAGAGAGAGATATATATAGAGTTAGGGGCAGGGAGAGAGATGTGCAAAGCAGGTTACCTTCAATCTTCATTCTCTCCCCAGACTTTCAGTGCAGAAAGAATCTATGTGAGGCATAAAGAATAAGATAAATGCAATCAACATTTTAAGTAAGTAAAAACAACACTTCTTTTCAGCCAACAATTGTCAGGGAACACGCTCACCCTCCTCCCTGGCACACTACACAAAGACGGGTTGGGAGGAAGGGAAAGGGGAGCCATAGAGTGCTATTAATCCACACTAGACCTCTGGCTCTGAGGCTCCCAAGGGAATCTCTAGTTTTAGAACTAAAGTAAATAAAAAAAGTCTTATGGCTATTGGGTAATGAGAGTAATGCGCTGCTTTGGACCATTTTAATAGCAGGATTCTACTGTGTATTATTTTCAATAATTGGGGCACGGCTGTGAATCATTATCAGTGTATCTTTGCTCCTCGTCATGTCAGAGGCCACGAGTATTTTAGGTAGAAAGATGTGGCGCAATGCCACCTGAGGGAGGGATTACGTAGAAGGGGGAGGGATTTAGATTAGACAGGGAGGACGGGGGAAAGGCAATGTCTGTGCGGACATTGCATGGATAGTTAAGGTAGCCCTATGGCACTCGGAAGTGCCATAAGGTACCTAAAAAGGTGT
>WWET01001280.1:390072-401210 GCA_011038615.1 Limnodynastes dumerilii | reverse complement strand
GGGAACAAAAAAGGGGGGGGGGGGGGGGGGGGCGTGATAGGGGCAGGACGGGTGAGTTAATGTGGATCTTACCAACTTACCCAGATCTGTGAATATGGGCCAGGAAGACTAAAGTAGTGCTCAGATGGATCGGCCCCCAAAACTTCTTATAAGGGGGTATGCTGCCTGATTTACCATTGTCTGCCACTTATACTTGTACTGCTCAGCTGCCAGCGATGCTTACTTGTGATTCTAAACCAATCAGCTGTCAAGTAAGCACCACCTCTGCATGTGTGTTCAGGGGTATTGTATCCTTTAGTCTCTAAAGGACTTTTACCTGATGGTTCTTGGTATGGTATAATTTCAATGGCGTTTTCTGTGAGCCTAATGCACACAGCATATTTCATGGGAACACTGTCCATGCTTAGAAGCACACAAATGCATTAGAAGCAGGAGGAGGAACAGCATTACCAGCCCCAGGTTAGGCGCAGGCAGCGCATACCACAGCATGTGCGTGCGTTTTCCCTGTGTTTGGACCTTGAATCCCTGTCTGATCAAGAGGTTGTGCAACTGTTTCAGCTAAACCGCAATGACCTCCTGAGCCTTTATGAGCAGGTGAGGAGGGATTCAGCAACATCATGTTCTCATGCAGTGTCTGGTCTGCATAAATTAATGTGTGCCATCCACTTTATAGCCACAGGCTCATTCCAGTCTGTGATAGGAAGAGTGGTCGGTATTTCACAGGCAACGTTTTCACGTCACTTTTCTGTTGTGTAAGTGCACCTAATAAATTGTCGCGCACATATATCCGTTTTCCCAGCCACGAGCACAGTTGGCATGACCTTAAGTTAGCCTTCTATAGGCTCTTAGGATTTCCTAATGTCCTGGGAACAATTGATTTCACACATAATGCGCTAAGACCACCTAAAAACCGTGCGCACTTATACACTTATCGCCACCCTTACCACTCCCTCAATGTGCAGATGGCCTGTGGTGCAAACTTAAAAATAATGGCCCATATCCAGACCCCCGCATGCTTTACATGCGTGCGGGGGCCGTAGTTACGCATTTCCAGATTCCTACCTTAAGTTTTACGACCTAGTCATAAGGGGGCTTCCCCGACCCCGACCCCTCATTTACATGGCTATCCCCGCCTGTATGGCGGGGATATGACCATCGTAAAAGAAGGGTCTGCCCCTTCTTCGTACTTACTGTTGTACATAACTTAATGCGTGAGCATGCACAGATGTTGCCAGACAGGGGACTTACGCAAAAGACTTGCACAAGTTCCCTGTCGTACATAAGTCATGATCAGGGCCAATGGGCCTGATCCAGACCTACGCTTGCATGCGAGCTAACGCTGATCGTAAGCGTAAAAACAGCAGAAAAAACGCACAGCGCATGTGCATAGTGACAACTTCCGGTCGTACCAAAGACATTTTCAAGCGGTGATTCTGGCGTCTGTTTAGTTTACGTTTTTTCATACGACGGGGCGTGTTTATAGTACGAAGTTAGTACGGACGCTGGAGTTGAGGAATATAGGCGGGGGAGCCATTTAAATTGTACAGTATGGGCGTGTTAAGCGTCGTTTATACGCAATGAACGTACGGACGGCCGTGGGAACGAACAAAAAAGTTAGTGTAGGGTTTGCTGAGCGTATGGATGCTAAACTAGGTGTGAGCAAGGGGAGTGCCTATTGCCGTGCATCGGTGGTACGTTCGGCGGTAATACGCTACGCAGACGAATGAGAGCGAAGCATATTACCGCTGCAGCGTAAAAACTTTCACTCCCACGACACTCCCCTTACCTTCTTTTCATTACGCCCTCCCCCAACTTTTCCATGTGTTCGTACGTATTTTCGTAGCGACACGCTGTTCGTAGCGGGCTAAGCATGCCCATACTGTACAATTTAAATGGCCCCCTACATTCCTTAACTCCAGCGTCCGTACTAACTTCATACTATAAACACGCCCCGTCGTCAGAAAAAACGCAAACAATACGGACGCCAGAATCGCCGCTATGAAAAGGTCTTTGATATGACCGGAAGTTGTCACTATGCACATGCTTTTTTTCTGCCATTTTTACGCTTACGATCAGCGTTAGCTCGCATGCGAGCGTAGGTCTGGATCAGGCCCAATGAGTGTATGTGCTGGTTATATTGGGTCATGTCATCACTCTTATATACTCAGGCAGTCATCCTATATTCCAGATTTCAAACTGGGAAAATACCTGAGGGATGGCTTCTGGATATGTTTGATGTGTTGTAATCATGTATGTAATGAGAATGTATATTGCACTTTTTTTTTATTTATCTATTAGCAGGGGACTGCACACAGCCACTAGAGGTGTGATAGAAAGTACCTTTGGCCTATTGAAAACCAGGTTCAGATGCCTAGATAAATCTGGTGGTGTGCTCTGCTACAACCCTGAAAGGGTGTCTGATATCGTGCTGGCTTGCTGTCTGGTTCATAATCTGGGTTTACAACAACCTAACCCAGAAATGATTGAAGTAGACAGTGAGCAAACAGGGGGCCCTATAACTTCTGAGAGGTGTAGACTACAGAGGGCGGAGGCAGATAAGGGATGTTTTTTGCATGTAAGTTGAAAGTGTAGTTTGGCCTTGGCGGAGTATAAGGCTCAGAACTCAGTGGTGTTGTGGCCATACCACTTTCCGCTGATGTTGTAGTTGTTGGCAAATATGCAGATATTTGTTGATGCTGCACATGACCAATTGATCTAACTACATTGGGGTAGATCCAGAACTCCGCTTTCACTACGTTTACTCGCGTAGCGTATTTACGTGTGCGTACTTTCTATACACTCCCCTAGGCACACCCCTTGAATTTTGTCGAAGATCGCTTTCTAAACCCTACCTTAACTTTTGCCCATGTAAACAATGTCATCCGCACACGTACAGATGGGCAACACGTATTAGCGCAGCTAAGCACGCCCATACTGTACACTTTAAATACAAACCCCCGCCTACATTGCGTATTTCAGACGTATTTTTGACTCACGTAAAATTGGCACACCCACACGTACGGATTTACGCGACAAATACGTAAATGACCCATACTCTCAGAGTTACGCTACGTTACAGAGCGTAATTTCTATTGTGCGCATGCGCAGTACTTACCAAAAAGCGATTTCACGTGTCCGCCATGCGGAAATTCGCTCACAAGCGTTGTTCTGGATCTGCCCCATTATCATTTATTTCACCAAGCTTAGTGTGAACGCCTACCATTGCAGAATAAGACTGTTCTGCATAAACCATTATGAAGCTCCATAGCGGAAGCCATTCTATTAATTCCTAGGCTGAGAATGGTGTTGGTTCTTCTTAAGCTACTGCCTATACGCCACATAAAAGCATTTTGCTTGTACATGAAGCGCCTTTGATTCTTTTCCATTTTCTCAAGCCTCTCCGACATTAGCACAAAGGATCTTTAATACCAGACATTGATTGAGGCTGGGGTGGTGCTTGTACTAAATCAAGCGTAATAGTTTCTTCTTCCTCTTCTTCAATTTCAGGAATGTTCATCATGTTCATCAGGTATTATTTGCCTCAATTGATCCTCATATGAGGTGTCCTCTATTCCACAAAGTGGTTCACCTGCATACCTTTGCACCAATTTTTCCTTAAAGGTCAGGCTGCAGGGAAGGGAGTCTTAGGGTCAGGCTGCAGGGAAGAGAGTCTTAGGGTCAGGCTGCAGGGAAGGGAGGGTTAGGGTTATGGAAAGGGAGGGAAAGGTTTAGGGTAATGGAAGGGCAGGGTTAGGATGAGGATTAGGATAAAATACTTGCGGATTTGATCTTGGGGATGAGCAATTGATTCTCCTCGGTGGGACTGGAGCAATTAATTTCAGAGCTAGTTTGACACTGGCTGGTAGAAAGCGGTCCTTTCGGAAAAGGACCATTCTGACTGCTGACCCACACTCGGCACAGGTGTATAAAATCAAACACCTAGCCATACAGGGCCATATCACAGATCCGTTTTTGCAGAGTTCCGTGTGTATTATTAAGTTCAGAGTAACTGTGCATGCATAGTAACTTTATTTACCCTATTTACGTAGATTTTACGCACGGAAGTCCAGTAGGAGCGTGCGTGTGAATCGCACTTGGGGACATACGTACGGAGGGGTGTGGTTGAAATCCGCATGGACAAAGTTACGTTAGTGGGTGGGGGGAGGCATTTAAATTTCCAGTTGAGGGCGCAGTTAGCTACATACGCAGGGCTGGATCCTGAAGAACGGCCATGTACATTCGTACATAATTCCCGCTTTGAAGGTTGTGAGCATGCGCACAACCTTCTTACGACGCCGTAAAGGCCGGCATACGTATTCTGCCTGTTACGAAAAAAAGAGCTTTCCCCCCAGTACGCATACCGTAAAGGCGGAGATAGACATGCTAATTAGGGGACAGGGCGGGGGAAGCCCTGCTATGATCAGCGATGCGGCCATAAGGCCGCAAACGTGATCGTAACTGAAAGAGTAGGAATTTGGACAGTGCACTCCCCGCTATGCTGCCAGCCGTAATGACCTCAGGCGCCCGTAGGTGTGGATCTGGCCCTGCATGCGCATTTTTATGATCAATTAAACTGCGCATACCCAGAACCCAAATATACGCATGGAAACCCTTGCTGACTGATTCACATACCCCGACGTCTGACTGAACGAGTTCCAAATGTGTAGTGGGGCAAGACTCTTAATGCAAATGAGTTACTAATGTACAGTATGGCTGTTCCAACAGAGTTAGGACTGATTCACAAGTAGGAGAGACTTGCAGAAACTAACATACGCACAGGAAAAGGTAAGGTAGCCCTCGACCACTTGTAAGTTGAAGAACTGTATTGTATTCTGTGAAGCTATGCGTCTTCTCTTACTTAATTCGGCCCACACCTGCTGCATATTTATAATCAATGGATGTTTTTAAAAGAAACAAATAAAGGCTTGTTTATTGAATTCTAGGCTCATTTTACATTTTGTGCAAGACTTAATCATTTTAAAGGTGCCATTATTTTTTTTGATTTTGTGAAGGTTTCTATTATTTATTTAATTATTAAATGCTTAGTTTTAAAATGTTTTATAAAAGTCCATATATATAGTGGATCATTTTATTTCTAACTTCATGCAGCATGCGTTTATGAGTTTTGAAAATTATGTCATAATTATTCTTATTTCAAGGTGTATTTTTAATGGATACTTTTGTTAACAATGTTAATGTGAGTTCGAGCTGTGTGGTTTTTGTTTTTTTTTAATAAAAATGAACTTTTCAAAAGCCTAATCAGTGCGTATAGTTACGTGTCTTTGAGTCATAAGTAATTTTAAGCACCTAAACGCACGACCGATTCACAGCTTATAAAGTCTACATGTACCTGATTATATGCATGAAAGACTTACGTCTTTACTTTGCACTCGCGACACAGGGGGAACGGTTAATCAGTCTCTTTCTTTACTCTGAATCGGTATTGTGGATTTTTCATTATAATACCTGTTGGTGTAATGGTTGGTGTAATGGTCAGGTGTCTAAATACTTTTGTCCATATTGTGTACACTGTGCAAGTCCAGGGTAGTACACTGTAATGTATACTGGAAAGAAATAGTGCAAGCACATTAATGCACTAAAATCATACAAAATAATGAAAAAAAAATATACATACTTTTTAATCACTGTATATATAAAACATTTGATACCAGCACAATAATACGGCAGCAATTTTATAACTTTAGTATTGTATTTAAAAGAAAAGTTTTAATGCAAGGATCTGAAATACAGGTAAAGAGTACATGATTTTTATCTGTATCAGATTCTAAGTTTCTACTTTATATAAATATGATAAACTGCAAAGTTAAATCTGCACATGACGGACCGTATTCAGAGATCCGCGTTCAGATCGGTCCGCAAATATACGCACGGCCGGTGCGTGCCAAACCCCCTCACACCCATGACACTCCCCTTGAGACTTACGCCTCAATAGACCACCTGTAATTTTCCGTGTGGAGTCCCGTACGTGTATGTCCTCCATCCGTGCGTATCTTGATAATCGCGCCCACTTCATTTAAATGCCTCCCCCGGCCATTTTTATTTAAATTCTCCCATGCTTATTTTTACGTCGCAAATCTGGATGTATTTACCAATGTGCGATTCACAAGTCCGTCCGTGAGGCACTTCCACACGTATAGTCTACGTGAACTACGTAAATAAAGTTACTACGCATGCGCAGTTGAAACGTAGCTAAAAATGCGGAAATCGACCATTTCAGTGGTTCTGGATTGTCTTGTGTGCTTACCTGCAGCTCTCTGAGCCTCATATACAGTGTCACGAACAAAATTGACTGTCAAAGGCTCCCTATAGTGTCTGCTGTTTCTACTCTTCAATAGCTCTATACAAGCTCCATACAGGTGCTGTCAGCTTGCAGCCATAGAGCCCACAATATACCCTCTGCCACCGTATCCTCCCCCTGCTGTAGCAAACTCTGGACTTAACATCATTTTCTGCTACTATCCTAAAGGGAGCTGGTTGAGTCCATACATAAGTGCCTCTGGTTTGTTTCTCCTATATCTACCTGGCTTCCCTTAGCTCCGTACATTGGGCAGCCTGCTGGCAAGTTTGGGCTCCTATCTACATCAGACGCCATTACAAATTAATTTGCCTGTTGCAGTTAATTGAGTGCAGGCTCTGTGCCTGAGGTGTTGGACCTATACATCATACTAAAGTTGCCGCAGTGGTGTTTTATTTGGAGCATTACACCCGCCTGATAATGGGGAAACACACACAGGCAACCTCAGCGGCGGCCCGCCTGGAACGTTTCAGTAGGCAGTCTTCCGCTTCTTCTCAGCCTCCTCCTGAGCCGTCGCCGCCGACTCCTGAAACGGTGGTGCCTGACGGATTGCCACCTGCTCCTGAGCAACCGACTTTACAGCAGGTTCTCCTTGCCATTACATCGTCTGAGCAGCGGCTGACTACTCAGATAGGGAAAGTTCAGAGCGACATATCTTTGTTGAGGCAGGACCTGCAGCTCACAAGGGAGAGAGTGGGGGAGGCAGAACACAGAATTTCAGCCTTGGAGGATATTGTTACCCCACTGAAGCGTGATGTGACGGATCTTCAGGCGCAATTCCAGGCGCATAAATCTAAATTGACTGACCTGGAGGGGCGACTCAGAAGAAACAACTTGCGCTTTGTTGGCTTGCTGGAGCGTGCGGAAGGTCCACAGCCGGAGGCCTATCTGGAGAATCTGCTGCTTAAGGAATTTGGGAAAGAGGCCTTTTCATCACACTTTGCCGTTGAACGTGCGCACAGGATCCCTGTTTTTGGTTGCTTGTTCAATTAGTCGGGTTTACCTATTCTGGTCATAGGTTAACAGAGTTATCAATATGCTGCTGGGTTTTGATGTGCTTTCATATTGTATTACTGTATGTCATTTTCAAATGCTGTTTTCATCCAATGTTTGTGTGGAGGAGGAGTGGGAGGAGGTACTGGCATCCACTAAAAATGCTACTTCTTCTTTGCGTTTTAGACAGGTCCACTACTATCTATTACATAGAGTTTACCTCACACCCCAGCGTATGGTTAGGATGGGTAGGACTACTGATGATAGTTGTGTTCGGTGTGGCTTTTCTCCCTGTACCTTCTGGCATATGCTGTGGTCCTGCCGCGCGGTGTCTAGATTTTGGAGATCGGTCTGGGATTGTTCCCTGGGTACCCTTTCTATCTCGCTACCACTCAATCCCAGGATTTGTCTTTTTGGTTTATCCCTAGTGGACGAGATGGACAGGAATATATATCGGTATTTATTCTCCTTATTCTCACTTGCGCAAGTGGTGATTGCACGGCGATGGATGGCGGTTGAACCACCGTGCCTGAGAGAATGGATGATGTTGGTCAATGACACACTAGCACATGAAAAGTATGTGTATCAGTCTAGAGGGGCCCCTGATAAATTCTATAAAGTATGGACTCCGTGGCTTGCCTCAATTTATGGAGCAGGTGTAATACCCTTTGTCCCACAGCTCGGCACGGCACATGAAGCTTAATCCGTATAATAATACGGTTATATTTCTAAGAATGGTGTGTTCTAACAGCATTTTCTCTAATGTTACCATGTTTACATTAATGGAAGGTGTGCTCTATGCTATTGTTATTGTCATGATGTTATGTAGTTTGAATGACTCTGTAAACTGTATTGCTTCTCCGACATTGTTCTTAGGGGGGTAGTAGTTTTGTTATGTTATTGTATGTGCAAAAATTGATAAAATCAATAAAATGGTCCAGTCTGAATTATCTCCCACACCTGTTTTTAGATAGTTTTTTATATATATATTTTTTGTGTTTTTAGTTCTCACACAGCGCCTAATTGGGAGACCACTTCTATTCACATTGGATCTCTGAATAACGTTTGGAAGACGCAAAACTCCTTTTGTCAATTACTTTTTTTCACACAAAGCCATACAAATAAAGGCTACAATATAAATTTCAGGCTACATATATAAGCCAAAAACACTTGGTCGGGGTTCCATAAAAACATTTAAGTCTGTCTACAACTGCTTCAAACCTTTATACAGGTCTTTTTAGTGGTTGCACTAAGGATTATCATCAAAGACAATGCTTGTACTTTGTAAAGCACAATAAAGAAAATCAGACACAGGATGTAAAAAAATAAGTAAATATTGATTTGATCTATTGTACATCTTATGGTGTTTCAGCTCAATAGTAAGGAACTTCCCAGACAAATGGTTAGTTCTTGGCAGGGGAATGCGTGGCAGTGGTGGGGTGTGTACAGGCAATGATACTGTGCTGCAGTAAGTAATATGGTGTGAAGGATAGTGTTGGGGTGTTTTAAAGAAATGTATAGGTGTTAGTGGTAGAGTCAGTGTCTTGGAAACAATATCAATATTTAAAATTATTGCCAGGGTCATTTCACTGACACCTTACCACACATACTTGAGTTAAATCTATACTGAAAATATATATAAATAAAAGTTTCTAAGGATTTAGCAAGGAAAAAAAATGTATGGAAATCATACTGAAAGAAGTGTTAAATAACTATATCAAGTTACCAACCTGTTCATGTGCTGACGATTGCTGTTATAAATAGGAATGAAAGAAGTGAAAAACTATATTTAAGGGGTGCAAAGATGTGTTTATGAGACTAAAGCAACTTGGTAGGTGTATGAATCCCAGACTTTTTCATCACTTAACTCTTATTATGTGCTGTTACGATATATGTATTTGCTGTTACACCCAAGCTGCATTACATTTCCTGTCCAATGTGAGATATCAGCCGGTAAAACACATCCCTTTGCTTCCTTCTTCTCTCCACTCTGCTTCTAAGAACGGGAAGGGTGTTGTCCTCTGCTGAAATCTCGGCTCTGCGCCTGTCCCAACTAAATAAAGGGTTGTTCAGGGTCAGGCTATGTCTGCCCGGCAATGTATTTCCCTTGAAAAGAAAAAAAAAAACAACAACTATGAATTGTCCAGGTTTGGAAGTAATGGGGATTTTTTTTTTCCTGTTATATGAACCTGTAAGATTTTGTGTGCTTCTATCCTGCTTTCTGCATCAGTTAGTCCTAATACAATCATCTCAGTGTATATCATTTTTGGCAACCTAGCAGAAAGTTTTCAATATACAAAATGTATAAATAATTTTTTGGAAGTGACAACACAGTGAAGGACTTCCCAGTAAAAAAAAAAAAGGCAGATTATTGTTTCTGTGACTGCTTGGCTTGGGAAGACACATTGAAGGTTCTTTAGTGATCAGTTTACTAAAGCAATCAAAGCCTGTCTTTTTTTTTTTAATAATGGGTATGAAATATGAGAAAATCTCCTGGACAATTAACTCTGAAACTCAAACTCTAAGCACAACTTGTCAATGTAATATGAAACTACTTGGGTCTAGAATTATTCCGTGTCTGAAAAACATAACACTTCACCTCCAGGACAGCCTGGCTGAAGAACATAAAAGCTTATCACCTCTAGGGCTGCTTTTGGCCACAGACTATAGGACTGTCCCTCCTTTGACTGCATTACTGAACCATGTAGTCATTTCTTGGAGCGATCACAGGAGGAATATGGGACCGTCACCTCTAAGATTTGATTAAGCCCAAAGAGAGTTGTTGTTCATCATCTCAGGGTGCACATTCCATTATCCTGGCCCCTGGACTGTGTTTTCAAAGAATGCTGTTTATTAATAGAAAGCAGGCTGTGGTTGGAGAGGATCCCGGGCAAAGAACAGAGAACAAACTGGGAAGAACGAAGAGGCGGAGCTGACTTGTCAATTGCCAGCTCACCCTATGTTACCTGACACTGCTGGTGAAAGCTGTCCTCTTGTGTCCTATTAAACGTTATCCTCTCTGGACCATTAATTCGCGCTTAGAGAAACTGGAGAAAAGTCATCATTAACCTAAATGAAATATATCTGGAAAATTTAGTAGGGATGTAACTGATATCACTCACAGTTCAGCGACAGAAATAGTGGCAAACACTATTCTCTGGTATCATTTAATAGCAAGATGGCATGGACTAAACATTATCCAGGCAGATAAAAATCCTTGGAATGCTGCACTTGGGTTTAGCTCAAAATTCTTACCTTTTATGTCGAATTTGGCTCATGGCAAATAAATTTATCTTGTGGTGTAGTCAGAGAAAGGAAACAGTCCAATCCCCATCAATATTAAGAACTGTTGAGTATCTCCCAAATAGTTTTATATGACTAAGCTGAGCTTTATAGTTATAGAATTTGTTCAAATCCTAGTAACAAAGGGGTCCATTTACTATATCGTTTTCAGGAGTTAAAGACCATTTTACACCTGAAAACAGTCTTTGAAAACGATGTGTGCACAATTTACAAAGCTATGATCGCCATGGAAACCATGGCGACCATCAGCTTCTGCACTCACGATCGCCGGCCCACTCTAATGAATGCGGGCCGGCTCATCATTGTAACTACAAAGTCTTGGCGCGGATTTTAACTATCCACGGCAACAAGTTAAATAACGCCATCTGAAGATGGTGTTAGGGTAGATATTACAGCGGTCCCCCCATATATCCCCCTTTTCCTCCCCCTAATAGCTGTTATTAGGGGTAGGAAAAGGGGGGTATATATCGGGAGACCGCTGGAATGCAAACCACAAATGAAAATGTACAAAAAAAAAAATGTATTT
>WWET01001280.1:374580-389626 GCA_011038615.1 Limnodynastes dumerilii | reverse complement strand
GAAATACTTTAAAATAATAAAAAAAAAAGAATAATACAAAATAAACAGTTTACTTACCTGTCCTGGTGTCACTTCTGCCTCGGAGTCCCACGCATGCGCAGTGTTGCTTACCTTTTGGGACATAAAAGCTTTTAAGTCCCAAAGGGCAGCTACTGCACATGCGTGGGCACTTCTTCACTCGATGCCGGCGAAAGTCCCGCGGATCATCGTGGGACCTTGCCGCACAACAGAGGCAACCCATGGCATAGGCGGTATAGGCAGCCACCTAGGGCCTCGCTAGTCAGCTGTCCCTAGGGGGCCCCGCGCCTACACTGTACCAACCGCCACTGGCCACCTCTGTACTGGCTGCCGTGGCCCTGGACACTTTAATCACATACACAGTGCCCGGACTGCTGCGTCTAGGCACTGTTTATGTGTATGGCAACACAGAGCCGTTTTCAGCGTAGGTGATGATGAACCCGGCGGCACTGTACTGGCTGCTGCGGCCCCGCATGGAGCCTTTACTTCACACATGCAAGCCTGGCGGCCAGTGGCGCCAGGCTTTCAAATTTTTTTCTTTTATTTAAATGTCTCAAGTTTTTTCTCCAGGGGGTGGGGGGGGTCGCCTTGGGCCCCGCAAAACCTAGGGCCGCCCCTGCAGGACAGGTAAAAAATAGTAAATACGATTAAAACTTGTGCAAGGCTCGCTGCGAGAATAATAACACTCACAGAGGACCCCAAATAACATATAAAAAATGATGCAAAAAAGTCACTATTTCATTTTAACGACCATCCTTCCAGTAATTATTATTTTATTTATATACCTTTGACATAAATGTCTACATTTTGGTATATGAGAACATAAGAACCAGATCCAGAACTCTGCTGCTGTGGCGAGACCGCTGTCTTTACATGCACTGGACTTTCGACACCAGGACCGTGCCTTAACATTTACGCCCCGGCCACACAGAAAACGGGGCCAGTGCATAAATATGGATTGTACGTGAGCCCTTAATATACAATTGCCATACTTCTCCCCACCTGCTATGCGCACACACCATACAAATGCTGCCTTGTCCCCTCCCACCATCGCAAAAGGATTCAAGGATGTACCCTGTGTATATATTTTACTGCTGGAATATAGTGACATATAGTAAAGGTAGCTTCAGACTTTCACTATGTAGATGGAAATGGACTGTCCAAGTAGATGGAAATAAACAGTCCAAATGTGAATAAGGCTATATAGTATTGTCTGGGTAGCAAGACTGAGTTGATATAGCAGAAGTCTAGTTGGTATAGGCATGGATGGTGTAAGGGTCTAGTGCAAGCCCAGATGGTGTTGAGTGTTGGTTGGTGCAGGGCCTAGACTGAACAGACGCCAAACTTGTGGCTTGGAGGGAATGCAGAAGCTTTCTAAGGTCATATTCTAGTAGTGGAAGTCATATTTTATTTAATATGAACAGTACTAAGATATATCTTTCAGGTTTTTATTTTAGGGGAAATAATACTGTACCCGATAATAAAGGAAATGTAAAATTTTATACTATTCCACACATTTTCATCTGGCAATGTTGACAATGTTTAAAAAATATGTATGTTTAGGGACCAGATCAGACCCTGCATGCTTTTCATACAGGCGGGGGGTTTTAAAGTCCATACAGAAGAGGGGAGTGAACTCCCCCTGTCACGCCCTTCTTTTGTGCAGACTTTATGGCAGATACACTGTAAGGCAGCCTTAACACAGATGTGCAGTACAAAAGTGTTATAAATAGTGGAAACATTATAGTTGCAATTAAAAGTTACTAAAACAAGTAAAAAATATTTTTTATAATTAACATTTTTTAAATTGTATTTATTACTGTATATTATAAATAACATAATCCAATGGCATTTACTGACCATGAAAATGCATTTACAGCTTGAAATGGTAACAATAGATGATGGAATGCCCCCCCGGACTTAGACATGACCTGGTGCTGGTACAAATGCTTTGATGTAAACAGCCCTTTTTTTCATCTGCATGTGTCTCTGGGTCGGGTACAGAAGCTGCCGACGCTTAAGTTGCACTCAAATCAGAATCGGACGCATGTGCAGTAGAAAATGATGCAGAAAAAGAAAACACACTACATATAGATATACACATTGGACAGATCCTCACCTAACTCACCCGTTCTGACCTTAACCCATCCCCTCTTTATAGGTACCTTATGTGCCATATCACTACCTTACCTTACCGTGCGTAGTTTCCTTCTTAAGAAGGAAACCACGCACGGATATTGCCTCTCCCCACCGCCCTCTCCGGCTAATCTAAATCCCTTCCCCATCACACTTCTAACTAAACTACAATCTAGTAGGTAATTTCAGAAGATTACGTGCTTACGAAGCCAGAGCTTCTTATGCGTGAATCAAGTCCATAGCCTCCAACTGTACCTATTTAGCAGGCACAGTACTGTTTTTTAATGGTCTGTACTGGCTAAAAGGGCTCCTGTCCCGTATTCTGGCCCAGAAGATCCCTCCCCCCCCAGATCTGCAAGGACTGACTCCTACAGCTCTGCTAAAGTGACAAGACCCTCTCCTGTGAGCTCTTAGCTCATATGATAAGGTGTGAAATAACATTTTTACACCTTATCATACATGCAATGAGAGCATCTTAAAGCCCCACCCCTTCCCCTGATAAATCATGACCCCTTCACGGACACAGAAAGGGGACTGGCACAGACAGGGATTTAGAAGGGAGGCAAACACAGGCAGGGGAAGAGTTGTAATGCTGACACATAGGGCCAGATCCAGAGCTACAACCGCTAGCGTACTTAAGCTAGCCGGAGTCGTAAAAACACAGATTTGCATGTTCTGCGCATGAACGTACTTAGGAGCCATGGCTCATGAGCGTAACTATGGACGAAGGGGCGTGCCAGCCATATGACACCCGTAATTACGCTGGAGGCGGGGTGAGGCATTCAAATCGTACAGTATGGGCGTGATTAGGCAAGTAAGGACGTGCAGCCATTACGGACGACTGCAGTTATCATTGGAAAAGTTAAGGTAGGGGTTTGGCAAGCGTAAAATGGCAAAAATACGTACGACCGAGGCGAGCGCATAGTATTTACGAAAGCGTAGAAACGTAAACCGATCTGGATCTGGCCCATAGTTTCAAGCAGAGCAAAAGGTAAAACGTCCAGGCCTGACAGATTGAAAATGCAAGAACCACTTGGCCATACAGTCTGCCTAGTAAGTCCATACATGTCCTCCTATTCTAATACTTATTTTCATTGTAAGATTGCCACCTTCCTGTACTTAGTTAAACCATCTCTCCCTTCTCTTCTCTAAGTAAAACATGTTTAGTTCCTCTAGCCTTTCCTGGTATGTTTTGTGGCCATGTACCATTTTAGACTTTCTTGTACAGTCTCTATTGTGTCTATGTTCTTTTGGAGCTATAACCTCCAGAGCTGAACACTCTAAGGGCCTGATCCAGGCCAAAGCCGATCTGTGCAAGCGCCGGGCAGATGTTGCCGGCGTAGCTATGGCAATGCCCGATCCATGATCCGTAGCAGCGCCGTAGTAACGCTGGAGGGGGGCGTCCCCCAGCGTTACTACGTTCATGTTAGTGTAGGGAGACGGGGGGAGGGTAATGAGGTTTGGAGGGCGGCGTTATCGTAGTAACGCCACCGTCCCAGCGTAGTTACACTCCCTTATGCCGGCTGAAGCTAGGGTAGCTTTCAGCCGGCGTAAGGGAGTGTAAATACGCTCCAAGCAGGGGGAGTGTCGGGGAGTGAGCTGCTGTTACGCTGAGCGTTAGAACGCTCAGTGTAACAGCGTAGATCTGGATCAGGCCCTGAGTTACATGGCATCTGCCGCGTGCATGTGCAGTAAGCACTAATGAGCGATTTTTCGCTAGCGGCTAGCGTAAAATCACTTGCGTACGTTGTTCTAGATCTACCCCTAGGTCTCTGCTTAGTGCACAATCCAATTTTTATCTCCTTGCTGGAGTTGTGGAATTCCCTAAAAAATTTTTTTAGTTAACTATCATTGATCGCAGATAATTATGCAGTATTTAAACAGAGTTTCTTGCAGACATGATTTTCTGCTGATGAACTTAATTGTAGCACGCCCCTGTCCCCCCCCAGCCGTTCTGTTGTTCATGTTTGCAGGCATATATATATATATATATATATATATATATATATATACTGCCACTTAGAACCTACTTGTGGTGAGGGAGACGCCTGAGTACTGCTTCTTTCTACCCAATGTGTGTCAAAATGTGCAGCAAGTATCAATAGTAAATGTGAAAATGCTCATGTGAAACACATTATAAGTAGGGTGTAACAAATTTTCGGATATTCTGTTTAGCACTGTAGTGGAAGACTATATATGTATATTATAAATAGCTTTACTTGCTCTTTAAAATCTCTTGCATTCTGTGAAGATTGGCTTAGTTGCAAGCAGCTCATATTTTCCTAATGTTGTGTTCCCCCAATGAACTTGTCTAGATTGTATTTTTTTTAAAGGATTAACATTTTGCCAGGTCAATGCTTGTTTACAGAGTTCTGACAGGACCTTACTCATATTAATATAATGTAATTGATGCCGTTTTGACCAATCCTGAACTATGAGTCTCCGGAAAAGATTGGTCTTGATACAGATGTATACAGCTATTTGTGGAAGTGTGTTATGAGTTCAGAGAAAGTATGATTTTGCTTTGATCTGCGAGATGAGCCCTGTTTAGTTACAGTCAAGTGATATCCACATAAAATGCTATTCAGGAGGATTGTGGGATATATATAATCTATATAAAAGTACTTTATCATCCTTAAAACTGTAATTTACTCCTCTTAGTTATCTGTTTGAATAAGTAGTTTTATTACTATCAAGGTATTCTGATTCAGATGGGGCTAATTTCCAGATGTTGATCAGATGACTCCGTCCATTAAGGCTGTGCAGCTAATTCAAGGCATATTGTAATTATATTGTGTTATTATACAAGAGTTGCACACTACATGAAAACGTAAAGGAACATCATACCTTGAAACATCTACCGAAGGACAGCATCAATTCCTGACCTGTACATTTATTACTTCCACCCAGTGCAATATCTCTATGTACAGCCTGGACACACTCTACAGGACTCATTGTCAATTATGTTCTATAGCCCAGATCCTGACTTAGTAGCGACAGGTGACTTACGCATGCAGCGTGCATAAGTGCCCTGTCAGATAACATGTGCGCATGCGCACACACGTTACACTTGCATACCATTATTTTGTTACGCAAAAAGGGGCTGACCCCTAATTACTCATGTTGTATGTCCACCATAGAGGCAGAGATAGACATTTAAATTAGGGGTCAGGGACAGGGGAAGCCCCGTTACGACTAGGTCGTAAAAATTTAAGGTAGTTATGGTTAAGCTACGCGATCAAACCTGCTGGATCTTCCCCTATCTTTGTAAAATGCATACATTGTATGTATGAATTTTATACCATCTTTATCACTGTCACAGAATTTTCAACATCCATACAAAAAAAACCTTAAAATTAGAATTTACTGATCAATATGCGTTTCAGATACATCTACAATCTCAGTCACCAGTGCTTCCCATACTGCCTAATGCTTAACACTGTTTATGCCCTCTCATTCCTATTCCTCTGTCTCTATTGGCTCTACTCTGCACTCTACTAATTAACACACAAACTGTAAACTCTTCTATATCTTCCTCTTCTTCTGTTAGTTGGTGATAATAGATACATGTAATAAACTAACCTTCATTCATGAAGGTTCAACCTATACTAATCGTGAACATTACTCTTAAGGGCCTAGATCCAGACCCACGCATGGCTTAAATACGTGCGTGCGTCCCTCCGTATGAACGTGTCCAGATTTCTACCTTAAATACTACAACTAGGTCTGCCGCCTACGGCCGCAGACGTAGTCGTAACAGGCCTTTCCCCACCCAGATCCCTAATTTAAATGTCTGACTCCACCTCTACGGCGGAGATACAATATGTGTAAATTAGGGGTCAGCTAAACAAAGTTACGTACAATCACTGGCACGCTAACGTAACATGTTTGTGCGCATGCGCACATGTTACTAGACAGGGGAATTTCGCAAGCAGTTTGCATAATTCCCCTGTCGGACGGAGGTTAGGATCTGCCCCAAGGTCTTTTAAACAATGTCTGGTTGGATTTACGGTATTATTGCCAATGACTTTGGTTTAGAATACTAGAACCCTGGATTGGCCGGCCAGGGTGTATCACTATACCAATGTTTTTTTATATAAATTTTATTAAGTATTTAACCTGTATTTATTGGTGGTTTCTTATTGTTAAATAGTTAAGCGGTACTCTGTGTTTTTATTTTTCCTGTTTAAATGTACGGCGGTAAAGGAAGCCGTTTTTCTGCCCTAACTATTCATTCATCAAATATTTTGTATACTTCTGTCTTGTGTGGCTCACAATACTGGGTATGTCTGCCTGCTGAATACTACCAAATACTATACATAATATACATACTACACATACACATACTATACATACTATATTTGTACAATACTTGTTTTTATAAAATTTGTATGTATGTATGTTTGATGTAAAAATCTATAAATTAATTAAAAGGTTTGACATTGTTATTTTACATCTAATAAGCAGAATCCTTGCAGTGGAGTTGGATTGACAGGTTTGTGGACCAATTAAGATCTGTGCAGAAAATAAATGTGTGCTCAATAATACTAATAGTAAAAAAAGGGTAAACAAGGTATTAGATTCCTAATAATATGTAATTGTAGACATATGACAAATAAAACTGTCAAACTGACAAAGGATACTATTGTGAAGTGGAATACCAGGACATATTATTAGCAGGTGTTCATAATTTAAAAGTGTTAACCATATCGGAGAGCTGTCCAATTGGAATAAATTAAAAAGAGGGAACCAGTCTGTAACTCAGTGTTGAAGGAATCCCCAATATAATCAGATATATTGTACCAAGGGGCTAAAGTATTACATCTTGGAAAGGTGTGGGTGTAGAATGGTATAGAACAGATAGCCAAAGAGAAGAAGCTATATGTGATAGGAATATATTGGGACACAGGAGGAAAGAATGCTATAAAACAAAATAAGTAAGTCATGAATGGTGGAGTCAAAGAATATTAGATGATGAATGTGTATATACCATGTGATATGGAGATGTGGGGCATATAAAACACAGGAGTAATGGAAAATGATAATATATATATATCCCTTTTATCCCTGAAGGTTAATAAATGTTAGAACTACCTTTGTATACTTTGCAATTCATTAAAAGACAGTGAGTTCCACCATTTGTTGTTTGCCTGCAGTATATAAATTTAAGCTTTTTATGTACCAAATCATTAATGAGAAAATCTAAGAAGTCTCTTTGTTACAGCTATAAAAGGTGAGTTTAGTATTCCATTTGTTCTCATTCAACTGTGAACAAACACTCTACCAGGGATAGTGGCCACTATCCCAAATAGATGTTTTCTCCCAATATGCCATAAATAAATTGGTATAAATGGGAGCGAAATGGGTGCCCATTGCTGTACTCTTACATTGCATAGAAAACTTCTAACCAGAAGAAATTGTTATTATGTATAAACATAATTTAGTCTAGTCAATTTTCTGTTATCAGTTCATCTTCAAGGAAATGCTGGCCTGCTACTAAACCTTTATTGTGTTCAGTGATTTTATATAGGATACTGGCATCCACCATGACTAATATATTCCATCCATCCATCCATCCATTCCAACTTATATACAACAACAATATATTTAGGATGTGTGTGGTCCCTTTTGTTACATTATTTCCTTTTTGCTTTTCTTGGAAATGCATATGTTTAAAAAAATAACTCTCAAAAAAGAGGGTTATTGTAACTCACCCGGCTTAGCGCAGGTCAGTAAATGGTCCATGCCGATCCAGAGGCGTGAAGTCTAACAAGCCTGGTGTTCACCAGAGCCCCTGATGGTGGGGATGGATTTGGCTGCAGGCAAATGAAAGATCACAGCCCTCCAAACAAGTGCATGGTGGTAAGGCAGGATGCTAGGTGAACTGAGGTAGTGAATACCAGTAGTGGAGGCACTGTTACCGAGGCTGGACAGAACCAGGAACTGAAGACATGGTAGTGCAAGAAATGGAAAAGCTGAAAAACATCCAGTGACTGGATACTGTTTGATACAGGTAAAAGTGTTAAAGGTAAAGGAGGACAACTGGAACATGATAAACATGTTAGACACTGGAACTGAGGAGTATCATATGAACAGGAACTAGACAACCAAAACACATAATTAAGCTTAAGGACATGAATCAGCAGTCAAAGGAAACCTGTTGCTCTGACAAGAGTGTGCAGTTGTAAGAGGTTTAAATGAAACAGCTGATGAGAGAGTTCAGCGAGGCAATGAGAAGCACCTGTGAATGCCAGGAAGTGCAAGAACTGAAGGAGAATAAACAAAATATAACATGCAGTGATCATGATAGAACTGAGAGAACCGTTACAGTGAGATGTAAATTTTCATTGTTTTAATTTTACTGGGACATTCTCTTTAGTTTTAGTTCTTTCTGTTGTTGTTGTTCATCTTAAAGAAGAGTTTGTTTAGAGCTATCTTGATTGTAAATTTTCATATATCTGCATACCTATCTAACAGTTTAATTTTATTACATGGGGTAAACTTTTTTGCAGAACTGTAATCTCCAATTCTGTAAGCTTATGTGTACAAAGAATAAAGATTTTGGTATCCTAATAGTGCATTTGGTTTTCTTTCAGCGTTTGTTTGGTTATGCACTCTTCACTTTTTTTTCAGGTTTTGTGTTTGAGGACATGCAGATGGAATAAAAGTGGTCAAGAATGCAGATTGGAGGTGTGTTACCAAACAATTACACATACAACAGAGTGCACCTTTACTTATTTATCATTTATTATTTATTTATTAATGCAATTATAAATAAAATAAAATATTTTGAATATCTTTGTTCCAAATCCAGCAAATTGTGGATCCACCTGGGTTAATCGAGATCATCACCTGAGAGGCAAAAAAAACATGAACGCTACATTTAAGACACTTTAATGTTAAATTAATGAAAGTGAGTTGAACATATTAAAGTGGATTAAATTAATTAACTAGTGCTATAACAAATTAATATGCTGCACCATATTGTTTCCCTTGTTTTCTTTTATTTATCTACCCAAACAAATATTAGGACAGTATTTGGAGAAAGATTAATCAGTGGACATGACATTGAAAAACGATTTTGATAAGAAGGTTCTATTGGGGAGAACGAACATTATTAGGGATCAACCCTGAATTCCCAAGAAGATGAATATTACATCACCAGATGGAGTCACATGAACAAACTGGCATCGGATAAGTAATACCGCTACATACACTGGACATCTTACATACATAGGGCCTGATTCAGACTTAATAACGACAGCCAATTTACACATGCAGTATGCAAGGGGATGGAGGGAGGCATTTAAATTGTACAGTATGGGTTTGGCACCTATGTACAACAAGGCATTACATGCCAGAAGGAAAGCATTATCCTTAGTAGTGCGTAACTTAGGTACCCAAGCGTACTTGAAAAAAAATCTTCAGTCTGGATCACGCCTATAGTACTTAGTTGATATTGCAACCTGTATCAGACTGTATTCACTTACATCCACATTTACTGCTACTGATAATGGATTGTTTTGTCTGTTACTAATTGTTGTTGGATTGATTAATGTGACGCTAGATAAATTGTATTGGCGTTCAGTACAGAGAGGACTGTATAACAACAATAAAGCATATTTCTGCATTTTGTAATGTTTTTTGTCAATATGCATTAAAGTTTCTATAAAATAGCATTTAAATCACTGTCAAATTGATTACATTTTTGCCATCAAAAGTATAGAGTTCTCTTGAATAGGTTTTGTTTAAATTGCAGTGGTTTCATAATCCACCATGAATACTCCTTGTAAACACAATGAAAAAAAAAGACCTCTTGTAAAAACAAAGGATAATGAATAAATAAATGAAACCCAGTGTGAGGTCCCTCCTAAATTAAAAAGGCACTAGCTCTGAAAAAACCCAAGGCTGATAATAGAGTAGAGACAGCACAAAGATTTACCAGTCTGCGCCGATGAAAAAATAGAGAAGGGAACCCACAGCATAGACTTCTGTCATCATGATTCCAACCAGCCTTAGGTCAATTGGCACTAACACTGGTTCCCCTAGGGGAATTGGGCCTGCTAAATTCTTGAGTCAATAGAACTAGGACATGTCTCATATCTTATGGGCAAAGATCAATGTCTCAGTAGCACTAAGGCTCCTTCGTAATAGCATCAATGTGTTGACCTGCAGAATCACAAATTATATGATGCCCTAACTCAAGGACGTGCTGCTGACACCTGAAGGAAAATGAAGGAAAAGACGCGGACACAGTATAATATTAACTACGCTTTACTTCTCCTGAAACTCCGCTTTTACCTTAAATTATTACTCTCTGATGTCTTCAAGCTTGTGATCCTAAAGGCTTGGCAAAATAAAACACTTACAACTTGCCTGCTTAGCAGCCACACCTGTCATTGACTGACATTTGCTGCCACAGTCTTTGAGATAGTGTGGGAACTGTTGCAGTCAGTCTGTATAAAGGGTTGTAGCTTTGTCTGTGGTTAATCAGAAGGCCACTGCTATGCTTGATACATTTTAGCAAATCACTTCTACCGGAAGTAATGCCATTTGAGGGAAGTGCATGTCTGGCTAGTGTGGCCTAAAGCATGCAGATCCAAATGCTCCTCAACTGGAATTCTGGATCTGACCTGGGTTTTTCAATGCTCCTTCACAATATCAGGGCAGACCAGGGACCCAGAATTTCCCGGGGACCCTGCTGGATATAACAGGGGTTTCTGTTAAAAACCCGGGCTGGCAATATGAAAGCGGCATTATTATGGTGTTATTCTGATCATGGGCAGCACAGCATCTCAAGGGGTTAGTACTTCAGTCTCACAGCACTGAGGTCATGAGTTCGATCCCTGCAAGACTTGATAATTTAAATAGTAACTTTTCGAGCCACTTTGTAATATATCCCAAGATTGGTAACTACTGGTCTCTAAGAATGTATACTGGGTTGATGTGACTGCATCCTGGCAAAAAGTATGTTTTATACAGTCAGCAGAAGATGCAGCCATGTCACTTAGCAACCAGTGTGGGTGGAGAAACAGTTAGGTCCCAAGACTAATCACACAGATGCATCAGTTTCTAAGTCAGGGTCGCTGACTTTTAAAAGCTTCCCTTCGGTAGATCCCGGAGGGAAGCCATAGATGCATGCAGGGGACGGGGCTTAACGGCGCGATTTATGCAAATCCTGTCATTAAGCCATGCCCCTTGATTATCAATTATCCCTTTCAGGGTTTAATAGGGATGGGGGTGATGCAATTTGCATCATCAAGTCCCTCCCTGTCCCTAGCAACAATAGTAAACTAGTGTTGCCAGGCAGGGGGGGAAGGACTTGAGGCCATTGTTTAATGGAAACCACGAGCCTTAAGTCCCTTGTGGGAGATTTGCTGGCTCTCCCAGGATACTGGGAGAACTGCCCGAATTTTGGGAGTCGGCAACTATGTTATGGTGCCACATCATTTGCAAAACCTCTCTTTGACTGTCACAAAAAGACACAGTTGCATCACTTAGCAACCAAAGCAGCTGCACAAATAGTCCTGAGTACTACCTGCCTGCATGCGCACATTGGTTGCTAAGTGACATGGCCGCATCTTTGGCAGAAAGTTTTTCAGACTACTGTGCAAGTGGTCAGGACTTTCCCCAAGGCAGAAATAGCCTCACCAGCTTGCTGATAGAAAGTAGTTACATTTAAATATACTACATTTATGCTAGTATACAGTTTGTAAACTCATATACTAGCATGTGAAATGTTGTGACAAGATGATATTGTGTCACACAGAGCCTGTCTAACCTAAGTTAGTTCATATCAAAAAGTTTCTCAATGAATGCCCCAGACTGGCATCACTAGCAGTTGTGATAATAAATGACACCTGAACATAGAGGGCACACAGCCACCTCAAATGCTACTGCCCATTTTGTCATTAAGTAGTGCCCATGACATCTGCACTAGAATAGCCATCCCCTACTAGAAGGAAGAGTGGAAAACAAAACTATAATGTTAGTGGATAGAGGATGTTAGAGGATGTTAGATTTAGCAATGGAGAATTTCTACTTAGCTATTTTTAAGTGTATGTATTAATGCAAGTTGGGAGAGTCTAGGCCAGTATTGGCTAACCTGTGGCACTCCAGGTGTTGTGAAACTACGAGTGCCAGTATGCCTTAACTGCAAAAGCATAGCGAATACCTGACTAAGCATGCTGGGAATTGTAGTTTCACAACAAATGGAGTGCCACGGGTTAGACAACACAGGTCTAGGCTAACCAATCAAAGAGTTTTATCAGCAACAAAGGCAAACTAGTGAAGTTCATCTTATTACACGTGTAAAGAATTGTAGTGCAGCACCCACACAGTTATCTTATGCAGTCTTAAAGCATCCTTCTAGGTAATTCCCTGGAGATGAATTATTTATATCATCATACTGCAAGACTTACCATTAACACATGCAGTCATACAATTTAAGATGAATGAGGCTGACCTTTTCTCCAGCACAGGTAAGGAATCCTGGTGGTATTTATGCTGAGATCTCAGTGTGAGTACAGCACAGAACGGCACATCCCGCTTCATCCTTCAGACAATGGTGTTTGTGTACAGCAGGCTGAATGCCAGCACACTGCTGGTGAGTGGCCAGAGGACCTGCCTGGCTCTCGCTTACAGGAATGAAGCCTCGTCAGCTCGTAATGAATAAATTATGTCTTTAAACATTTCACCCTGTCGACTATAATTTCATTTTGGACGGGGCGAGGCAGTCTGGGAATTAAGTCTGGGGCTTCGAGTTGGTGTTATAGACATTTAAATAACAGGAAACATTGTTTTCAAGCAAGGTGCAAGAGCTGTTTCAAAACTGGCGATGGGTGATCTTTGCAGAATGCTTAATAGATTAAACAGTGTGTCTTACACAAAGAGAAAGTGGTTGTTCCATTGTGTATAGAATCATAGTACAAAGGATATAAATATGTACGTTAAAGGGTCATTGTAAACAGTCTGTAACAGTGTTAGCTAAACACAATTATAGACTTGAAACAAATTTAAAAAGAAAAGATGAACATCACACTCCAGAGAACAAAGGCTAGAAAGGAACAAGTGGAATGAATGCATTTTATTTCTTAGAATGGTGGCCAGCCAAATGCACCTCAGGGGCCCTCTAATCATCCGAAGGGTCAAACATTGGGGCTGATCCAGTGGCGTATGTAAATAAGAGCGCAGTGAGCGTGCCATAGATGCATTAGTAAAAGTGGGGCAGGCTGCTTGTGATCCAAAGCGCACACAGTGGGGCCTTTGGATTGCAAGCAATTATAGCATGAAGTGTATGGGCACACAGCAGCTAAGTGCATTGCAGCTATGTGCCCAGATATCTTACACATTGGCACAGGGTTGCCGACTTTTAAAAGCTTCCCTCCGTGAGATCCATGCAAATTGCATCTTTAAGCCCCGCCCCCTGACTATCAATTAACCCTTTCGGGGTTTCATAGGGATGGGGGTTAAGGCTTAGTGACACAGTTTGCGTCATCAAGTCCCTCCCTGACCTTACCAACACTATTAAACTAGTGCTGCAAGGCAGGGGGCAGGACTTGAGGCCATGGTTTAATGGAAAGCACGGGCCTCAAGTCACTTGCAGGAGATTTGTTGGCTCTCCTGGTATCCTGGGAACTGCCTGAATTTTGGGACACATTCTGGGAGAATCGGCAAGCCCATGCAGCCCTCCCCCGGGCCGTGGCCACATAGACCGCAGCTCTCACAGGTGCCAGCCACATCTCATCATTGAGATGAATAGCACTGGGTATACAGAGCTCTTACGGGAGCTCTGTAGAACCAAATCTTTTACATTGAATAACACTATGAAATAGATGTGGTCCTACATGGCTCTTGTAGGAGCCCTGTATACCTAGTACTGTTCATGTGTGCCACAGAGGAAGGAGCGAGAGGAAGAAGATAAAGTAAGGTAAGTGACTTTAGGATTTTTATTAAAAAAGGTTTTTAGTAAATAATATAAAGGGGGCACAAAGGAGGCTGATACTTATAAAGGGGGCACAAAAGGAGGCTGACACTTATAAAGTGGGCACAAAAGGAGGCTGACACTTATAAAGTGGGCACAAAAGGAGGCTGACACTTATAAAGGGGGCACAAAAACACTTATAAAGGGGGGCACAAAAGGAGGCTGATACATATAAAGGGGGCACAAAGGAGGATAACACTTATAAAGGGGGGCACAAAAGGAGGCTGATACATATAAAGGGGGCGCAAAGGAGGATAACACTTATAAAGGGAGGCACAAAAGGAGGCTGATACATATAAAGGGGGCACAAAAGGAGGCTGATACATATAAAGGGGGCACAAAGGAGGATAACACTTAGAAAGGGGGGCACAAAAGGAGGCTGATACATATAAAGGGGGCACAAAAGGAGGCTGATACATATAAAGGGGGCACAAAAGGAGGCTGAAACTTGTAAAAGACGCACAAAAGGAGGTTGACACTTGTTAAAGGGGGCACAAAGGAGGTTGACACTTGTAAAAGGGGTATAAAAGGAAGCTGATACATTTAAGGGGCACAAAAGAAGTCTGGACACATATAAGAAGCACATATGGAGCTGGGCACATATAAAGGGCAAAAATGGAGGCTGGGCACACAATTGGCAGAGGTGGTTTACTGAGCATATACAAGGGGATGGAAGTAAAGGTAAGATGCTGGATGCATACTTTTTTTTTAATGGGGGGGCAGAATTTTTTCCTCGCCCTAGCCAAAGGTCATATTCTATACTTTCAATTTCCATGCTACATGCTACTGATGGAAACATTCAGGAACAATCGACTGATGCAGAGTGAGATGTTAAAAGAATGCATGGAAATTGTGTGTACTTACACAAGTGTTCATTTGCAGGAACATGCTTTGACTATAAATGAATCT
>WWET01001280.1:349064-374543 GCA_011038615.1 Limnodynastes dumerilii | reverse complement strand
CTTCCATGTAACTCCCCTTCAATTGAAGGGAGTCATATTGGTGTGTTTGATTTCTGGGCATAGTCACATGTCTGACATTGACATATATGTCAGTGTTATCCTTATTGGAGAGCTAACAAAGTTTTGTTATCTTCATTGGGAACATCCCCTTTTTACTACTTCCAACAGCAGTATTACTGAAAAATAAGCAGGAGTGTTTCTCATAGTTGCCGACTCTCCTGGAATGTCCGGTAGACTCCCAAAATTCGGGCAGTTCTGCAGGTATCCTGGGAGAGCCGGCAAATCTCCCGCAAGGGACTTGAGGCGCTTGGTTTCCATGAAACCACGGCCTCAAGTCCTGCCCCCTTCCTGGCAACACTAGTTTACTAGTGTTGCTAGGGACAGGGAGGAACTTGATGATGCAAATTGCATCATCAAGCCCCACCCCCATCCCTATGAAAAATTGAAATGGGTAATTGATAGTTAAGGGGCGGGACTTAATGGCACGATTTGCATAAATTGCACTGTTAAGCCTCTCCTACTACATTCATCAGTGGCTTCCCTCTGGGATCTCCTGGGGGAAGCTTTTAAAGGTCTGCAACCCTGGTGTTTCTTTAGTAATCACTATAGTAACTACCTGCTTCCAATGGTGTAAATCTTGCATTAATAAATGTCATTTCACACACTGCCATACTATATTTCCTTTTATATCCATATATCAGAATCAGACTACATTATGAATGAACATTTTACTAGCAATTACAACATAAAGTCTACATCTAACTGTACACCTATGTGTGGCTTCTTTTGGCATGTAGGCTTTAACCATAGAAACACAGAATGCTTGTAGCTGTTGCCATGTTCTTGTGAGTTCATTTTCAAACCTGCAAAGCTAAACAAGTATTTCTTTGAACAAAGGATGTTTGTAAAAACTAAAATTGAATTATTCATCTTCAAATGTTCTAGATGGACCAGTGAACACATGCAAAGAAAAATAGTGGATCTGCTCTAGGCGATTTGTAAGTAATCTTTTCCTAAGGAAGCATGCCACACATCCCACACATCTCAACGTTTTTGCTAAACAATGCATTGGTAGCAGTGACTTCATAAGACTATTTGTCAGTGACACGAGATGAATGAGAGCAAATAAAAATGTCATAAACCATCATTATAACAGTGCTCACCTTTCATTCAGATGACATTATGAAAGAATGTCAGCTGTACACTTAGGACTTGTACACACAGACAATTTTGGTGTGTGTTCCAACCACATTTAAGGCGTGAATGGAGTGGACAAATAGGTAGAACGACATGAGTGTTATATGAATGGGTGTTTGTAGATAGGTCAGCAGCGTAACATTTCCCTGAGAGCAACCTGCACTTCTTACTTTCATTCATGCAAAGCATTTTAACATTACATTACATAAAACTCACTCCAAAATGTTATATGGTGAGTTTTTCTCAACACGTCCCATTCACTATTCTGGGGTTTATCATATTTATAAAAAATCACATGCATCTGTTTTTAGACATAGAACCCCCTCAGAATATTCTTTTCAATATAATATATAACCTCATAATGTTATTTTACTATGTCCCCCCTTCCCCACCAAACTTTTTATATAAATATTTTATTATTGAAGCTAATTAATTATTACACAACAATACATATAACACTACAAAAGGCTGACATTTTTTTATTCCAAAAATATAAAAATAATTGTTAATAACAGGAACATAGGGCGAGGGAGATTTATTTTCTAGTAGCCACAGAGAGGGTGTGGGTCTCTGCAAAGAAGGGCCCTATTTCAATAGCAATATCAAGCTTTCAATAAAAGCTCTCTGCTGTTCGCTGTTCAAATAAAAAAAAAAATACATGAAATGCATCCCCCAAATATGAGCAGGTGCTGGTCATCGCTCAGAACGGCCCTATTTCAAAAGACCGTTCTCTCCCAGCCAGTTTCGAACTGGCTGGGATATCGATTGCTTATGCCTCAAAGAGACATATCAATCGATCCCCGGAGCACTGTGTAAGGTGAGTGGCTAAACTAACAACAACCCTTCCTCTAATTCTAACCTTAACCCTCCCCTTCCATTACCCTAACCCTCCCTTCCTCGCAGCCTGACCCTAACCCTCCCTTTTCTATAGCCTAACCCTAAGACCCCCCTCCCCGCAGCCTGACCCTAACCCTCCCCTTCTATTGTCCTATCCCTAATCCTCCTAATACTAAATTGCCCCGGAGAGGGTTACTCACCTCTCCGTAGCTGTCATCCAGCGGGCCTGCGAAAATTAATGAACGAGTTTGCCGATCGGCACACTCACCCATTAATGAAAAAAATTTCTGAAATCGCCCCCTATTCAAAATAGAGACAGACAAAAAGTAACTTTCATCTCTCTCTATTTCGCAAAGCGGGCCATCGGACCGGAGACTGCCACCGCCACAGAGATGGCCAATGAAAGACTTTTTTCACAGCACATATAACAAGATCCAAATTTCTGCAAAATGCTTGTTTTCTGCTGGCAAGGAGCGGGAATCGTCCACATTTGGTGCAGCTCATGCGCATGGGCCGCACTGGTAGTACGGATCTTGAGCCTCCTCATTCAGACGTACTGGCAGGATGGGATATATATTGTGTGTATGCTAAGTGGGAGGGGCTTTTATTTAAATTTTACAGTAAGGACATGTTAAAGCCCTTATGCCTAATTGAGACCTCACTTTGGACTAGATTCTCACTTGAAAATGTTTCTTCATATGAATTAAGACCGCATGTACGCAATCTACGTAACGGAATGTTACACACATAGCTCTGCACCTAAAACTATGCTAGTAAGAAGAAAAATCCTCAAGTGAGGATCCGGTCCTTTGTCCCCATTTTAAGTGGGGACCGTGTTAAAAATTGAAATTAGGCTTTATAAGTATTATATGTATATATTATAAGTTCATATGTGCAAGGGGAGCGGATTTCCCTCGATGGATACAGTAGCGATCGGCAAATGAATTCCCGCTGAGCTCGTAAATCTTGATTCAGCCCAGAGACCTTTGGTATCCTGATGGAAAGATGGCCCAAGCCGGCCTCAAGGGAGGTAAGAAAGTATTACGTAATAATAAATAAATCAGATAGAAAATATCACATCTGTACCGTCATAGTGCAAGCACATCTATAAAATCAAAGCATGGCAACTGAATGACAACAAAAAAAGCCTTAGAACATTAGGCTTGTACCTTTTGGAATGGCCTTTGGCTCACATTGCTTTCCATGAAGCAAAATAAAAAACATTAAAAAAAGAAAGAAATATGTAGCATGTAACATCCTAATAGAAAACGTTTATACTCTCTCACAAACTATGTTCCCCCTGCCTCCCCACCCTGCACTTGGCTCTGTCCCTTGCTTGCTGGCTCTGTCACACATTCCTTCTCCCTGATCTCTTCACTGCTCAGACTATGCTGTTAAACTGCATGTTTTCCGATGAAAAACAATCAGAGAGTTCCAGGAACAGACCAGTCCATGGGCCACTCTGGAATGACATGTTCGACTATGCAGTGCCTTCCATTTCTAAGCTTGTAAGCGTAATCACCTTGATTCTTGAGGAAACCTATTGTGTTAGAGAGTCTTTCCATTTAGTAAAACATGGTGAAAAAGACCAAAATCAAAATAATGCAATAAACATATTTCTTAAGTTGCTATGAATATGTATGGTTCCACAAAAGTTTATTTTGTTACCATTCTCCTAAATTTGACTTAAAAATAATGGCCCGTCTTCAGAGTACCGGACATATAACATATACGTCTGGTGTTTAGCGATTTTTACTACTGCGCATGCGTAGTCATTTTTAAACGTAATCTACGTATCTTTTTCTTACTTAGTTTGCATAAATGCGGTCTTTCAGATTTTTATTACATTTCTGCAACACACACTACATTAACACACATTTATTATAAAACACGGTGGCCACTGGAGGTAAGTTCACACATTAGGGGGCATTATTAGGCAGTGTAAATGTTTATTTTACATACACACGTATATTAATGTCGTACTGTATGTTTTGTGCACAATGTTTATTTTTTTTCATGCACCACACACAGCGCAGCATGTTTTTACTAGGCTCACCATACTGACGCTATTACTACAAGGCTAAGAAATGCTGAGCCTTCTAGTTCTATCAGCACAGCATGGCTAAGCCTTTCAACCATGCTGCGCTTGGCTTTTATTTTTTTTTTTACACAGTGACGGCAATTTTTTAAAGGGCAAATCACTGTGCTTTTCTATAGAAAAGCACAGCGATTTACCCCTTACTAAATCCAGGGCAGGATTAAGGGCCTCATTGGCCTGGAGCTGAAAGGGCTAACTGGAGTGGGCAGGACCTGCCATGCGTTAGTGTGACCATGTGACCAGCATGACACAAGGAGCAAATGCTTATGAACATTACTTAGTTCATACTGCATAAGGCTCATAACGTACATCTGCGCTCCACAATGGCTGATGGGTGGCACTGCTGCAACAGCTCCAATACTGTCCAGTTTACATATTAATGACACCACAGATCAGCTCAGTAAGAGAACGGTGACTGAGGTACATGGCAAAAACAGACAGAGCGCAGCAGCTAAAAGCCACGCAGACAGCTGAATGACGGCCATCATATTAATTGGATTTCTTGATGGGCCTAATTTCAGATGTAGGCCTGGGACTGTAGTTCCATGCACCCCATTGTTAATCTGGCCCTGGATATGTCAGTGTTGGTTTGTCATTTGTCATTGTGATTTCCACAGCAGAGGTAATGTATCGGTTTTTTGTTGTGAATCCATGGGGAAATAGGTTTGGAGATGTACGGTATGGTGCAGCTGTTGACCAGCTGTACAATGGGCTGAATGTTAGTCAGTCCCTTAGCAGAGTGTTTCCTGCTTAAACTGTTTGTTCCTTCCACCAACTGAGTCATTTCATCTTTGGAAGGCTTAATGGACTGCCACGCTTCCTGTTACAGGTAGAGCAAGCAGCAGATGGATAATTGGATCAGGGCAACAAGAAATTAACATCATCTGTAGTTTATATATTTTATCATTTCAGAATGTATTGCTTTTAATATCTTGATCTGAATGAGTGGGTTTTAGTAGTAAAATGTTTTAAGAAATTGCCTCTCAAAACGTAAATGTGTCTCATAAATTACACATAACACTGCTTAACATAATAAATTACAATCACACTACATCAATAAAGTAATAAACACAAATAAACACAAAAAGCAGTATGGTGCTTTTGGATTGCTTATCTGTGCGTTTAACAATGATTTAAAATGTATTCTGAAAAGACCAATTAAATAAAAAAAAAATGCTTCAAACTAAATAATTGGGCCGTATTCGGAGAACCGTTTTCACGGCCGGTTCAGTGCGTATTTTTAGGTATGTTTCAACTGCGCATGCGTAGTAACTTATTTTACGTAGTTAATGTAGGCTATACACGTGTAAGTGCCTCATGGACGGACTTGTGAATCGCACTTGGATACATACATCCGGATATGCGACGCAAAAATACGCATGTGAAAATTTACATAAAAATGGGCGGGGGAAGGCATTTAAATGAAGGTATGTGGGCGCGACTAACATGAATCGCATGTACGGAGGACACATACAGACGCAACTGCTCACGGAAAGTTACAGGTGGTCTATGAAGGCGGAAGTCTGCGACAGCACGCCCGAGAGAGGGGAGTGTCATGGGTGTGAGGGGGTTTGGCCTGCACCGGCCGTGCGTATAATTGCGTATAATTGCGTACCTTCAAGAAAAGGGTTCTATGAATACGGTCCTATACATCTGTTCCAGCAAGGAGGTATCTCACTAACCATATAATCCTTTTTGAATCAATTATATTTTTAATAAAATGTAACAATTACAGTATAATTAAGGTGTGCGTGTGCACCAACTGTGATATATTAAGTTAAGTGCAGAGTGTAACACATGCAGCAAGGGAGAGCCTATACTTACTTAGATGTGGACGTCTATGCAGCTTATAAAGTCAACTATCATAAGACCAAAGTTGTTAAGCACATTAATATGCTTGGTGAGGAGGGGTTTCTGAGCTCTAGTAATTCAACAGTCATACAGTGTGATTTTCATCTGTCAATATGTAGTGATATCGCACAGTGCATATGACTAGAAAAGGAACATGTATTGGAGAAAGGTTGTCAGCCATATGTAAAGTTCTGTGGGCCATGTGACCAAAGGGGTGGTGATCGGCATTATGATGTTGCCGCAAATAGCCAGCAATGTTAAAACTAGCATACTATTTCATGCATGGGTCTACAGTGATTGGACGTTCTTCTGTGACAACCTCAGCTGACCCTTTGTGCACATACTACGCACTTGTTACCCTAGACATTCCCAAAAATTCTTCAAAGCAATTACTTTCACTGGTTATTGGCGTTTTAGATGAGTTATGGTTTGCAATTCTTGATTTGTAAGCATACTTGGCACTTCTTTGTAAGGTTATAGATAAAAGAGAATTGGCAGCAATAGTACTGTCTGATACTGAATTGCTGGTTTCACGTATTGTATAACAAAGCAAAGGACACTTTCCTCATAATATAATAATCAGCATAAATAAATATAACACCCCTGCTGAAATAAAGTAGCTCATTTAGTTGTAAGCCCTTTATGAACCATCATCTAGAGACAGAACACACACATACATATATATATATACAGGGCCGGATTAAGGTCTGGGGGGGGCCCTGTGCAACTAAATCGTGGGGGGTCCCTGCTTCACATTAACATATATATATATATATATATATTGTAATAGTGGTATTAGCACTAAGTCAGCACTGTAAAATAATTGATGGAGGCCATAATCAGATGAAAAAATGATCTTTATATATTATGCTCATAAGTATATAAAAGGCACTATTATGTCATACCACAGAAAAAGATAAACCAAAATCATATAGCACACAAAAAAATAAATAGAAAAAAAGGACAAAAAACGTGACAGGCATTAAAAACAACTGACGCAACTTCCAGCACAGTGGGCAGATAGAAACATATGGTAAGGTGAGAAAGTCCAATCCAATCCGCAAGAAATAATCGCAGGAATAATCATATAGTCCAGCCAGTTGAAAAAGGCTTCATTCCAATCAATGGGCTGGATCCAGACCTTGTTAAGTGCATGAATTTAGTTACTCAAGGGCTAAACCATGGTGATTGCAGGGAAGTCATATTTTATCTGTTGCAAACAGTATTAGAGTTGAGAGGTGATGTTTCCTATCCTAAGTCTAAATACCAGTGTGTAAAGCTGGTCAGTATCTGTGTGCAGTAAGCAATTCAAAGATATATCCCCGCATGCAAAGAATACAATTAACTTGACTCCCCCTGAAATCAACATGGTTTAGCCCAGGAGTAACTAAGTTCATGCACTTAACAAGGTCTGGATCTAGCCCAATGTGAGTAATACAAGGTCTCACCCAAATACCATACGTGGCCCAACAGCTGCTGTTTCGGCGCTCACATCGGCGCCGTCATCAGGGGTCCGGCGCCGATGTGAGCGCCGAAACTGGCTGGGAAATCGATTGCTTTTGTCTTGAAGAGGCAAAGCAATCGATCCCTGAAGCACCGAAAACTGAGCTCCAAATGGTAAGTATAAATCTAACCCCAACCCTATCCCTAATCCTTACTCTAACTCTCCCCTTTCACGACCCTAACCCTCCCTTCCCTACAGCCTGACCCTAACCCTCCCTTCCCTGCAGCCTAACCCTAAGACTCGAGAAAAGAAGGGGAAACAAGCCTATTCTGCACGTTTTAAACCATAATCAGACGCACACCAGATCAAATGACAGAGTCAGTTGCTTCCAATGAAAACAATCACTTTATTTGCATATTAAAAATATAAAGCCATAGGCAAAATATGTAATGTTTAACAATATTGCATAATAGCAACACATGTTATCAAATCAGATGTCTCTAAATCCAAAGCTATCCCAAGCCATACCCTAGCAACCTCAGTTGCTCTTCGAAATTCCGTGCAGTAACTCACCCTCCCTGTCTTCAGAGGATGTTGTCAGGGCCGAATCAATAAAGGAATGAGAGACTGAGCAAGAGGTGCAGTGGCTGTATGTCAAGTCCACCGGTGCACTTGGTATCCGACTGGAATCCACTGTTCAACTGCCAGACGCACGTTTCGCCAACCAACCAGGCTTTGTCAAGGGTGAAAGACATCAGCGATGCCTCCTTTAAATATCTCAGCATGGCCAATCATAGCAAGTAGTTTATTAAACTTATTAAGGCACCTGCAGATAAAATAAAAAATGCAACACAATTACCATGCAAAATCAAAAAAAGATCCAAAATAAAGGAGAGGAAAGGTAAGAAAATAATGGCATGATGTCTATCAGCATAACAAAATTAAATAAAAGATTGGGCGGCTGCAGAAACCTAATTATAAAGGCATTCATACATATACTGCTCATAATAGACTATAACCCTAAGACTCCCTTCCCCTCAGCCTAACCCTAAGACACCACTCCCTGCAGCCTAACCCTGAGACTTCCCCAAGGCCGCCATCAGGGGGGGACAGCCGGGATTACTGTCCACACAATTGTGAATTAAAGCTTAAAAAATAGTCCCGTTGTGAATAGAAATACAGGATTGAATACAGACTTCTGATTTGTACGCAAGCAGATCTGCGACTATCAGATGCGTGACTATCAGTTATGGCAGGGCTGTAAAACCTGGACATCTGTGCTATTGGTCTGCTAACGGCTACCTTGCACCAACAGGCTTCTGATAGCCCTAACTTAAGTTAAGTTTTCCAACTCATGCAAACGTAAAATGGCAGCAGTTCGGAAGCCTGTACTGTATATTGTCACCTCACAGATACAAAACCTGATTGACTTGCGAATGCAGCCCCATCAGATGCTGGTGGAAAAGTCATGTTTCTGAAGTCTAGAAAGAAGCGCAAATCTACCACTGCAGACAAAATCTGATCTGAACGCACAGAAATGCGGGAAATATCATAAGAAAGTCATTTGTTAGGTACCTTTATTAAGCATGTAGAAATATTAGGTCAGCGTGAGGAGAAGGGGGTTATCAAGGATAAAGGGCCTGATTCAGAGATCCGTCGGCAATGGGATTGCAAATATACGCATCTAAGTGGCAGGTCGTGGCAGGTTACATCCCACTGAATAAACAGTCACTCCCCTTGCAAACAGCGGCTGGACCTAAAGTTAGACCTGCAATGACTTGCCCTATCTGGCCGCACTCACTTCCGACCCAATGTGCAATAGTTGCGTATATTTAGGGTCCTAAGTCTGTCATCGCGCCCACTTTCCCTCATCTCAATGCCTCCCCCCGCCCATTTCTATGCAAATCCTTTGGTTCCTAGATTTCCGCTGGACTTAGGATCGCAATTGTTTCTGACTGATTCACAAGTCCGACCTTAAGGCATTTCCGACCCTAACTTCAACGTACATGGCGTTGCACTATTACTACGCATGCGCAGTTGATGCAAAATCGATCCGACCCTAAATATACGCACCTAACTATCGTTAATATCGGATCTCTGAATCAGGCTCAAAATCACTGAAAGTAGTTTATTTATGCAACCCAGAACTGTTTGTGACACATGAGGAGTGGGTAAGACAATTTGGCCATGGTGTGCATAGAGCTCCTATGGCAATCCATATGACTTTATTAGTTGTAAATCCAGTGCTTATTACTCCTGCAGTAGACAGTCAGAAGAGTTCACAATTCTCAGCTTTTCTATTCTTGTAGACTATGTTCATTTTATGATTTCCTTCATTTAGAGTATGCTGCACATGCAGAGCTATATAACTGTGACTGCATGCAATCAATGTCATTACAAGACTCACTGCTAACAGCAGGTTGATAGTGTAACGCTGTGCTAGAAAATGAGTCATGTTCATTCAGCATCGAGTTTAGCTCTAAAGGGGTTAATCAATACTTTCTGCCCAGTCTGGTTCCAACCCGTTGACATGAAAAATCATATCCATGTTCCCAGACAAGTCCTGGAGGGAACAGCCATGGAGGGGAGGGGGTGTTTATGAAGTGAGATAACATTTTGTGGCTGGCAGAGAGCCCCCTTTCCCTCTCCCGCCCAGTTAAAGTGCCTCAGTACCATGTGACACAGACAGAGACATAAGGCATGACTTTACTTTCTAATATAAATTCCTAACATCTGACCGAATCCTGGGGCTCCCTGCATACAAATATATCAATGCTGATAATGCGGTCATTATTGTTATCAGACATATGGGGAAACAGACGCTGCTGCTGTGGTTGACACTTGACCTGGATTTCACCTGCAGGACATCGCTGTAGATAGGTGTCTAGGCAGCCATGGCAAAGCTGGGTCAGTACAGGTCTTTACATTTATAGATCTGCTGTGACTTCCCTGAGAGCAAATGACTCAGCTGGGTGGCACCCTCCCCTTGGCTGACCCCTGGTGAGAGACATCCTGGCCAAGGGGCAGCTATTAGCCTGGATCTAGATGGGTTTTAAGGTAAAAAAAAAAAACAATCGTTTTGACTTAGATTTCAACAACAACAGTTATTACTGAAATGATGATGTGTAGCTTCATTCTCTGATATCAAATAGCTTGGTTATAATGGAGCAGGGCTGCCGACTCTCTATATCTCAGAGGGAAGAAAGAGGTGCTGGTATTTGGGGTGGGGCTTGATCAGCATAAATTATGCCATGTAGCCTCACCCCAATCCATCAACACTACTATTTACAGTGCTACATGAGGTGGGGGTGAAGCCATCAATCACTAGTAACATTGGAATTACAGTACTTATAGATAGGGGGGCAGGACTTAAGGCCGTGATTGCATAAATTCACTGCCTCAATCCCATTTACCGGCGTTCCTGGTATACCAGGAGAAATGCCTGAATTTCGGGAGTCCCCTGGATATTCCAGGAGATTTGGCAACCCTGTAATGGAGTCACACATCCATGATCTCTGTCTACTATCATAATTAATTCAGGATAATACCAAGTTACCACTTAATGTACGGAATTGGGTAACATCAACAAGTTCAAGCTGTGTGCTGTCCTGCATAGTAAGGTGTAAGGTAGTTGTGCCTCCTTTGGTAAAACCTCCAGTGACACACAAGTACAAGACTGCTGCATAAGATGACATGGTCTGTGTTAGCATTTCTACAGTAATATGAATTGGATGCAGGCAGTGGGCTCAGTTCAGAGGTGAGTACACACCAGCTGGTGTGACGTAACGCTGTGTGATTATTCACTGTACATGCTCAGAACCAAAAAGCATGCAATCGCGCCCCATTCAGACCCTAACACAACTCCACCCGTGTCAGCTTGCGTTCCGAAGGGTGTGTGGTTGGGAGGGATCCAGATATCGGACCGTATTCATGCTTAAGTGTGAAATAAGTATGCACGGATTCGCAACTATACGTACCTAAGTTGCAAAGCAACACCCATGACACTCCCCTTGTACTTACGGATTTTAGCAGACTTCCGCCACTACAGGGCAACCTTAACTCTACGTGTGTATATTGGAGCTTAAGTTGCTTAGGTACGTGCATACATTCTTAACCGCACCCATATTTGGCCATTTAAATGTCTCCCCCCACCCACGTAACTTCCTACTTACGGAGGACTGGGACGCCGCTCCCTTAGTGTCTCACAAAGTACGGATTTGAAGTCCGTGCCTTATGGATTTCTGTGCCAAAATCCTAAGTAGCTTGCTTCTATTTAAAGTTGCAGCAAAGTGTTAGAATAATTACGTCTGAAAAACACAAAAACATATTGCCTGGAATGTCCTCCAGCTATCAGCACCCTGAGGTGGCCGTAATGATGATGACCACTGACCATTGCATGTAGAAGACTAGCCAGGCTATCTTTGCACTGAAAGAATGCTTATTTTACATTGTATATAAATGCAGCTGTCAAAGGTCTTTCCCTTGAAAATCACACTATTTAAAACCATGTGAACTATTGTTATTATAAATGTTGGAGACTATTTTCACTGGCGTAAAATCGCCCATTAGTATTTACTGCGCATGCGCGCGGCAGATGTTACGCCATGTAACTCTGGAAGTACGTACTAGCCTAGTATTAACAGCGTAACTACGAACGAAGGGGCATGAAATCCATACGATGCTATCCATACTATGCTTCGGAGGCGGGGTGAGGCATTTAAATGGTACAGTATGGGCGTGATTAGGCCCGCTGATGTTGTGGGGAAAAGTAGCGTTTGACTCTAGTGATTTTTTTTTCAATGTGTTAATTAATCTTCCGCCTATTTTCGAGATGGCTGATTCACACGAACAATGTGCTGCTGTGACGTTTTAGTTTCCTTTTGGAGAAAAATGTGGTGGAAACGGTCGTTATGCTACAAGCAGCTTACAAGGAAGCTGTCACAAGTTTACGAATGGTTCTCCCGTTTCAACCAAGGTGAAATGTGAATTGACATTCAACCTCGTTCCGGACGTCCTACGAAGCGCCTGAACTGATGAATACGTGACAAAAATTCATCAAGCCATTCTGGAAGATTGCCGCGGACCATTGAGGGACTCATGGAGTTGACTACGTGACTATGATTTCATGGAGTTCCTGTCAGTCAATTTTAACCGAGAACTTGGACCTGATAAGAGTTGCAGCAAAATTCATGCCTCACACTCACACCGCTAACCAGAGAGACAATTGCCTGGCTGCATGCCGTACTTTGGAGGAACACGTGGAAGCCGACTTTTTTTAAAAGTTATAACAGGATATGAATCTTGGTGCTATGGGTATGATCCACAAACAAAACAGCAATCCAGCCAATGGAAAACTTCAATTTCTCCCAAAAAGCACGACAAGTGAATGTCAAATGCGGTTCGAAGGACGTCCGGAATGAGGTTGAATGTCAATTTTAAAGCAGAGCAGACCGCACACCAATATACAAAATTGAATGCACATAGTTAGCTAAAGTCAAGATCTCATTAAGGGTGCTGCCTAATATGTAACCCAAAAATGAGAGAGAAAAACAACAAAATTTAGCCAGAAAGAGATCTGTCACAATAAAAGAAAACAATGCCTTATATACCAGGCTAGGGTTATTTGGGGCGCAAAACACCTTAAATAACGCTTGAAAAGGTTTTACAGACTGCTAAATGACTGAAAAAACTTTTTTATTTTTAATCCAACATATTAAAATATTTGCATATCATCAAAATATTGAGTAAAGTCATATACATTCCACACTAAGCCAGATGTAAACAATTACAACAAAGTAGCACACAGTATTGCGAGTAACAAGGAGGGGAAGAGAGGGGGGGGAGCTAAGCTAGACTGAAATGACAGGCAAAAAAGCTATCCCTAATGTATGGAAACTAGCAGTCTCACGACCACTCTTCACCCTTCCGGGCAGTATCTCTAAACCCTCCCTATCTAATCTACCAGAAGGGGGGAAGGTGAGGCAATACTTAGCAAAGAAACGAGTGAGGCAAGTAGGTATGTGGAAGCGGGTCCTCCGGTGCACACAGACAGGAACCGCACAGCTGACCGACACGTGTTTCGCCCGCCTGGGGCTTTCTCAAGGTGATTAATACAGCTGGGCATTCAGACTTTTAACGGAGCATCAGCCAATCCTGGATAAGAGCGCTTATGACGCAAAGGGTCTTTGAAAGCGCGCCGTGCCTGATGCAGATACAAGAATTAAAAAATGTTAAAAAGATATGCACAACTAAGAATGAATGTCAATTTTACCTCGGTTAAAACGGGAGAACCATTCGTAAACTTGTGTTTTACTCATGACAGCTTCCTTTTAAGCTGCTTGTAGCATAACAACCGTTTTCACCACATTTTTCTCCAAAAGGAAACAAAAACGTCACAGCAGCACATTGTTCGTGTGAATCAGCCATCTCAAAAAGAGGTGAAAGATTGAATAACGCATTGAAAAAAAAATCTAAGTCAAACGCTACCTTCCCCCACAACATCGGCGGGCACACTGGCTCAGAAGGGTTCCCCAAACAATCACCTAGTGGCGGAAGCCCACACTACAAGCGCCCTGCTGTCCAGAACATAATTCCTGTTACTTTTGGATAACCCCTCCTACAAATGTTTAGCTTAGGAAGGTTATATTATTGTCATGTTTAGACTTATAGGATATCTTATTGTGTCATGTAGGCAATGGTATGATTTGTCATGCGGTCGCATTTAATGCACATAAGTTATATGCATAGATGGATTAATAGATTAATAATGTTTCTTTGTGTAAGTTAAGATAGTTAAAGCCCATGCATCTAGTTAAGCAAACCCTGTGTAAAATGTTAATGATACCACCAGAGAGACAAAGGACCTTCCAAAAACCAACCACCATAGGATCCATATGATGAGCTGAGGAAACCACCAACCAGATGCCAAAAGACCAGACTTCAGTGAAATCGTCATCCCTTTGATAATGATTGTTATATAAGCCTGTGTCTGCCTTTGAAGAGATGGTGTAGGGCATCCCGGGAATAACCCTGGTGTGAGGATACAGGTTCTTCAGATCACTCAGACACGGTGTATATGAAATGCAAACAGGTTTATTCTCCAACATTTAAGATTAACAGGATCCAGGCCACACAGCACAGCACACAGTAGCAGCTCCAGATAGGGATGAAATAAGTCCAGGGTTAAGGGTTCCACAACAGATCTCTGGCAGAATATCACCTCTTAGCGTAGGTAAGTGTCTTACCCTGTGGAGGTAGAATTTAACCCCTGAAGTGCTTTTCCAGGAAGACAGGAGCTTCCTCTAAGAGCTTAGGACACCACTATAGTCATAACAAACACATTAAGTAACACAGCAACACATAACCATAAATATAACACAACTGACTGGGGGAACAGCAGGGCTAAAAAGTACAGTCTGGGTATAGATTAGGATGAGAAGTAACAATAGTTCCATTCCCCCATCTCATTTCTTTAAACCTAGTAGCAACAGACCTAGGTTGACCTATTCGCACCAACACCCAACCAGGGTTATTCCCGGATCCATAGCTGGGGTATAAGTTTTCCAAAACTGTATTTTTGAAATCTATTGCATACATCTTCATACGTAGAACTTTGTGCTTTTGTGAACAGCAGATAATAGTTACCGTCTGATATACTCGAGCTAGAGGTTGTCAATACTCATGACATGGGTTTATTCAGGGTGTACTTTGGGTGGTCATTACATTGTCTTGTTCACGTTTGCCATAAGCTCTTCATCTGATCATGGCCTGAACGTACGCTACGGATTTCTGCTCTTTTTTGCACTGTGCATGCCCAGAGCCAATGCACGCTCATTTACAGCGATCCAGACCTGAAAAGAAGTGACTACTGCAACTGCTTTGGTTTAGAGGGATGTTTTGTGGAAAGGAAAGGGTGGAATAACGTATTCAATGTACTTACTGTGTGCTCATACAATTGAATGCAGGCATATGCAGAGCTTACAGCAAAACATTTGCCCCAACCCTTGTCATGTCTTAGTTCAAGGAGCTGCTGACAGTCTGCACACCACAACCTATATCAGACCATTGTGTTAGCATTTCACTTTCCAATCACTGTGCTATAGGTATGGGAATACAAAATAATCCTTTTTATTTCAAAGCTAATATTTTTCCATATATAACAGCTTAGTACCCTGCTCTTGCATTTGGATCGCTGGGGAAATGGAACATATCTGAAAACGTAGCAGCAACATGCTTGGCTGTACACAGCCAGTTATACTCGCTTAGGGATCCAGAGCAGAGCTGTGTCTGGTTTTGCATTCAGGTCTGAATCAGGCCCTCTGAGTCTATGTTATCTGAGGCCCAGTAGCAGAGCATTTTCATATGCTTCTGTTACCCAGATTTGAGAGACTTCACCTGTCAGGTTCTGGGTGGAAACATATAACAATTTTCACTACCACCTGCATTAATCATAATCAGCAGTCGATGCTGTTTTAATTGTCATAATTGTCATAAATGTCATAACTGTTCAGTGGATGCAGTTTGCAGTGGGAAAATATTTAGGCCTATGGAGTAGGAGAAGTAGGATTTAAATTCAAGCCAGACAAACCAAGTAGCAGTGAACTGATCAAGTGTTGAGAATAAGGTTTCCTCCACTGACATGTAATGATCAAACCCAGTGGTTCCCAAACTTTTTCAGTTCGAGGCACCCTTAGGGTCTCCATATATTTTTTCAAGGCACCCCTAAGACAAAAATAGAATAGAATAGGAAATAGAAACATTTCGAGGCACCCCGGTGAGAGTGTCGCGGCACCCCAGGGAGCCGCGGTGCACAGTTTGGGAACCACTGATCTAACTTCCAATTTACTGGGATTTGGGTGCATTATTGGATACTTAAAGAGCAATTTTTTTTTTGTAGTGAGAGATTGGCATTGGGGAGAGAGGTTCCAGTTGCCACCCAGAAAATAAAAAATTTAAAATACACACAGCCAACAACTAATTGTTAGCTGTCTCTATTCTGACAATGGAACTAACTAGAAAGTTTTTTATTATGAATGGGTAAGTATGCCGAATGTCTTTTTCAGGAACTTCCCCATTTATTAGATTTTCAATACACTCTCTACTGGTGGGAGCCTTAGGGTTACCGCTGGGAGTCTTAGGGTTAGGCTGCCGAGAGGGAATCCAGCTTACAAGGGGACTCTTAGGGCTAGGCTGTGGGAAGGGAATCCAACTTGCAGGGAAGTCTTAGTGTTCTACCGTCTTCTACAAAACTTAAGGTAAAAGTGAATGGTGTCTCCACCAGTAATTAGTACAATGAAAAGATTATATAGGTTGCTGGAGATGGTGATGTACACAGAATTTCAAAAGGGGCAATAGTTCGGCCTTTATGGGCCCTATTACCTGTGTTTTGTAAATAATGTTGAAGTTGCAAGTATGCCCAAAAGTGTCTTTATTGTATGGAGTAAGTTTTAATAAAAGAAAAGAGGGACCCTCCCCTCATCAACTGGAGGACCTTAAAGAGCCCAACTGATGCCCACACAGAGAATGGGCTGAGTGTAAAGTCTGGTGGAAATTCTTTGTTATGGGCAAAATGAGTAATTGTTGATGAAGAGGTAGAAATGTCCAGTGGGTATGGAGGTATCTCCAGCACTGTAGTGTGAGTCAGTTGTAGGGTGGTGAAGGCGTGGGATGGATTGTTGCCAAGGTATTATGTGTTACAGAAGGTGGCAAGGTCATTTTCTAATTTAACCCAATGATGAGCATCACCCAGCGGAGACCACTCCAGCACTCTGCTGAGAATGATATCCCAACAGTAACTCTTTATGAATGGGAGTTGGAGGCCTGCGCTCTCTGGCCCCAGATGGTTTGCGAGCAACTAGTATGTTTGCCATTCCAAACAAGCCTCCCAATAACATATTCAATAAAGAAGGACTTTGGAATAAATATTTGGAGGGTTTGATGAATGTACAGAATTTTGGGCTACATAGACATTTTGATTATATTAATATAGTCCGTCGAGGAAAAATCCTTTTCGAATCATGAAGATAAGTCCCATTTAATCCCTGTCAGCAAAGGAGGGAAATTAGCTTGTTACAGAGCCATGGTAGATTTGGTGACAGTTACTCCTAGGTACTTGGAGCGAGATGGATGTCACTTAAAAGAGAAACTGCCTTGAAGATGTTGTGTTGTAGAGTCTGGCAAGTTGATTGCAAGATCTGTTGACTTGTCAAAATAGATTTTTAGGTTAGAACGCGTTCCAAATACTGCTCAAACTCCTTCATAATAATAGGGACACAGTGATAGTTGCAAGAAGGTTATCTGCAAATAGTGCAATCTTAAATTCAAAGTCTGTCAGTTTGATGCCCTGTATAACGGGATTCTTACGTATTGAATGAGCCACAGCCTCCATACAAAGGAGAAAGCTGAGAGGGGAGAGAGGACAGACCTGGCCACTGCGCAAGGCTATGCCAGGAAATTAACCAGCTCAATTGTAGACACGTTCCAGGGACTACTTAAAGATTGAACCTGCTTATTTGGATCTCACAGACATCGACTGGAACCACAGGTACCAGATCGCACTAACCAGTACCAAGTTATTGATACAGAAATATATCCACACTCACATGCCATTCAGAGCCAAAAGTGTGACAATAAATTTATACAAGAAGTATACAGTAACAAAGATTGTTACCCAAATTTCATTTGGTGTGGGTCAAATATCAATGATTATTTTTTGTCCTTACTCCCTATAGCCCTATACTATATAGGCATCTCCCTTTGCCCCCTGAAGTTCCACTTATGTGGACCATATCAGCCATTCTACCACTATTTTTATACAAGTTACATGACAGGTTGGATCAGCGTAGGTGAGTGCCATCCTAGCTTGTATTCCCTGTATTGTTTCCTATCTGGAAGGGAGCTAAGAGACCCCGATTTATCCTAATCTCAGCGGAGGGTGACTGATAAAGTGGGCCGATTCCCCCCTGTACCCTGTGGAATCCATCTGGGGCAGGGTTTTCCCATTGGGGGAAGTTTTAATGGCAAGGTCTACTTCCTGTACAGCAAAAGGAGTTTCAAGTGAAGATAACTGTCTGAGTGTGTCAAGGGATTGTTATGTTTATGGAAAGATTCAAGGGTATTGACCATATGAAGGAGCTAATCCCACTGGGCTTCTCTCTGCCTTTTTAGATAATATCCCAATTCTATGCAATGTCCTCTAATTACACACTTATGTGGTTGCCAAAGAGATATCCTAGAAATCTCCCCTAAGTCATTTAGTGTGATGTAATGAACCAGGGCCTGTTCCAATTGAGCTTGGGTTACCGGATCTTGGAATTAGGAGCAATGGGTGGTTAGCGCTCAGACTACTGTCTGGGTAGTCAATGGAGGGTATATGGGTGGGATGATAGTGGAATTTGTATTCTGCACCCTACCTAATAGTGACCCAAGAACCACTAGTTTCTAGTTCCAATATTACACAGATTATAAGGTAGGTGTGATCAAACAAATAATGATTCAATGGATAACCAGCTGATTGGTTGCAATGGTATGCAGTTATTATTATTTTTATTATTATCATTTATTTATAATGCACCACAAGGTGTCCGCAGTGCCGTACAAAATACAACAAAATACAGTACAGACATACAAGGTAGGGATGGACAGCATAGTATATATTAAATACAATATGACTATAAAAATATCACAAAAATACCATAAAGTGAAGCAAGCACAGAACACAAGGCAAAATGCAATTTGTCAAGCTTGGAAGATCAGGGAGCAGGGGATAGAGCGCAGTGAGAGATTGAGAGGGAGCCACCAGGTGGGAATGGGGTAAAAGGGTAATAGAGGGGGACAAGAGGGTACGAAGTGAGGGGTGGTGGTGGAGGACAGAACAACACTAGGATGGAGGGCCCTGCTCACGTGAGCTAACACACTATGTGGGAGGGAAGAACTTACAGAAGACATAAGGAGGTGGAAGGAAGTGGATTGCTGGTGTGAGCAGAGGAGGGGGGAAAGGAAGAGAAGGGATAGATGAAGGATGCAGTGAGTTTATGTCTATGGCCCAGAGCCTGAATAAGTAACGAAAGGGGACTTATGCACACTGCGTATGTCCTCTGTCAGGTAACATGTACACACACATGTTATGCATGCATACCGACATACGATTGCCGGTATGCAAAAGGGGCTGACCCCTAATTTACTCTTGTCATATCTCCACCATAGAGGCGGATATAGACATTTATATTAGGAATCGTGGCCTACTCACTCGGCTCTCCTCTTGTGCTTATCTGGTGATCCGGACCTCAGACTGCTGGAGCTGGATGGTGTGGCTGGAGGTACTTCAGACTGTTGTCATTGGGGATTAAGATGTTGCCCGCGTCTGCCTCGCTGAAGTTTTCCCTGGGCTGGTAGCTGGAGAATCCTTCCGTTCGTGTCGTCAGGGAACTCCTGGAGGCAGAGACTTGTGTACACACCCGTGTAGCCTGGCTCTCCTCTCAGTGTAGCGCTGGTCAGATGGTCCAATCTCCGTTCTGCTGGAGCTTCTCAGTTGGAGATTCACCAGGAGATGCCAATGTCTGCCATGGCTGCTGTGGTTGGAATAGCTGAAGAACAGGGAGTTTCCCGCGTTTCTGATGACTTCACTCTGGGTGTTGGTGGGTGAGTGGTTGGCTGGGGAAGCCCTCTGTGCAAGCCACCAGGGGACTCCTTGAGGTGGAGGCTATTGGGTGAGTCCATGCAGCCTATAGGATAGTGATGGAAGACGGAGCAGATAGAGGAGACTGGAACATCGCTGGATGGTGTGCAAGTATCTTTTATTATTAAAAACAACCAGTGGTCTGTGTTAATGGCTGTAATATAATGTTTGGCGGTACAATAAGGTTTCATTAAAGTCAATTTTCTCTAGGGTCTGGGAATATATATAGGTTGACAAAAGTAAACAGTTGATCTAAGACCCTCCCTTTTACAAGGATGCCTCTTCCACCCCCAATGCCAGAGATGTTAAAGATGATGTATGAATGTGAAAACAATATAGAAACTCCTATGGCTTCTTTTTTTATCGGAGGAATTATTATAGAAAGAGATGGGATAGTAGTGATTTTTTCAACACGAATGCGTTGGAGCCCTGAAGTGTGTCGTCTGCAAAAATGCAACAGCAATATTTTTAGAGCAATCAGAGTGAAGAAAAGTAGAGCACTTTTCAGGGATGTTGAGGCCCTTAACTTTCAGAGACATTAGTTTAAGGCATACGTGAGTAGGAGCCATCATATGGTAGCAGGGCGACCACTTGGCTGGTGGGTAGGCCATTGCACAAATGCTAGATGTGAACTGCTATTTGGAGGTGACCAAGGTAGGAAAGACACAAGAGGGACCAGGGAGGGGGGCTTAACCTTATAAACATATATAAGCAACAAATCAATAATGAGTATTCTAACAAAATGCATTATATAACATGAAAAACCCAGGAAGAGAAAATGTACTGGGGGTGCCATGGGTTCCACATAAGTAGAAATGGCAGACACCACTAATTCCAATCAATAGAAGGGAAGTAAAAAAAAACAGGGGTCCTAACGGAACATACATCAATAGACTAAAAATTATTTTGTAAATATTCACAAATTGCTAAGAGCAAAACAGTAATTCTGAGATGGAAAACATATAGTTTTCCCAAGCTGAAGGGTAGTTAATTAAATGAATTAGTAGGTTCTTTCGGCAATCAACCAAGAAAAAGTGAGACAAAAGAGCGATTCCTCTTAAAGGAATCATGGGAATCATGTAACAGAAAGTAAAACCAAATAGCAGAGTAGTTGTTAATAGGGTAGACAAATGTTAAGTTGGTAATGTTACGAGGCTGCTCCTAGGGCATGGAGTCTCACTGGGGCCTGGTCTTCACTAGGGCCCATGATGGTGTGGATAGACTTGCGTGGCAGCAGACCCAGCAGGTCACGACCCCTGGAAGGCAGCCTCAGATGTAACCAAGCACTAATATGCATGCGCAGTACCAAAATTCAAGCATTGAAATGCAGCCACCCGATGTTGCGTTCCGTGAGGAAATCAGCCCCCATGAGGCAAAGTTATTTAAATTGTACAGTAAGGGCTTGGCGGAATACTTATGGTAGGGGTCCTGCTGGAGGATCCATCATCCATACATAGGGGAGGAGGGGGAGAGACGTGCTCTCTTGCATGCAGGGTTGTGGATCACAAATTCTGCACACTAGCCTTACACTAGGGGAGTCTAGTGTAAGTAATTTAGCATTAACTCTGGATATAGCCCAAAATTAATTGGATTTTTTATAATTTAGCACCACTCACCTTGCTCGCACAGCTTTCTATTTCTGATGCCTCCTCACTTAAAATAGGGCATCTCTACATTGTCTAATTTAAATGCCTCCACCCTGGAGCTGGTCCTATATTATCACGTAGTGTCCGGTCAGCATATTATATTAGAGCGATCTTGCATCTTTGACATTTAGTCTTCAAATGAACAGTTCCAGTATATAGCGGTTTGGGTTAAAAAGACGTCATCCGTCTTATATTTATTCAGTGTCTAAGAAGAAGGTTTGGAAGTAAAATGGCTGTCAAAATTTGGGGGGAAATACATCTGAAGCTTAGTACCTGCACAGTGTCTGAGTGAAAGCAATTGGAATAACAAAGTGTGTTTTATGGGTGAAAGCTGGCAATGTCATTGCCCGTGCTATGTATAACACAGGACCTAACAGTACAGTGCTGCAGGCAGCTGGACACCTTACACAGGGTCTGGATGTTCAGAAAAAAATGTCTCAGAAGAGGAATACAAACAAGGACTTCAGAGTGTAATGGAAGATCTGTGCAGCTTTCTCTGGCACAGAGGATGGTAAAAGGCTGCAAAATCCCTCCAGGTTTTAATTCTAATTAGGAATGAGAGTTGAAAATATATAAAAATAATAAAAGAAAGGGTTTGCTGGTAATTTGAGAGACAAGAGCCAGGCTAGAAGTAGGAGACTGCCAGAACATATTTAAATCCCTAGTCCCATGCCGAAGCTTAAGCTAAAGTGAAAAGTGCACAATATTGTTGCTGTTTCAGCCACAGCCAAAAACCTGTGGGACCCATTTATCACTCCTACATGAGACATAACATGAGTGCCGAACTTATTCTCCTCACGGATCTGCTTGGGAAGGAAAAATTACCAAGAGGCTTGCACATTTGGTTTGAATTAGCAGGGCTTGCCGGAAACTCAAGCCGCAGGCTGTAATGGATTTGTTAGGCCGAACTGGGGACGGGCTCTATGTAGTGAGAAATGTGTGAACATTAATTGTAGTGTCAAGTGTCACTTATTTAGAGGTTGCCTATGATTTATCAGCTTACATGTTATAGAAAATGCCCCCTGTCTCTGCTGTGTGAACTTCTCATAAAATACCTTGATAATAACCATATAGATATACAGCAGTACAAATAAAGTTTTCTGATGTCTTTTTTGTGTGATGGATATAGAATGCTATGATTATAGATGTATAACCATATAAATTCTGATGGAGGTGGCAAAATGTGACAAAAGGAGTGGTGTACTTGGGTGAAAATGTAAACATAAAAATAATGAAGAGATGGGGCCTGATCCAGAGCTACGATGTTACACTGAGCGCTGTAGCGCTCAGCGTAACATCCGAAGCGACGGCGGCCGTAGCTCTGGATCAGGCCCATGGTGCTAATGTTCTAATGTTCTATTTGGCAGTACTTTTAAGACACAATATGGTCTGCAATCTATTAATCAGAGGTTTGCAGAAGGTTTGGGGTATAACATTATGGGCCCAGAATTACCTAGGTGTCCATAAAACAATGATGATTTTGAAAACAGTAATCTACAGAGAATCAACAGTCTGGTGGGTGGAGGATGACACAATCAAATTAATGACAGTGAGTAAGTTAAGTGTGCATTTATAATACTAATGTTCAAGGCACCTAAGAAAATGTTCAGTGACCAGGAGCTCCCTTTGGGGGGACGTTTAAAGGAACCACACCCAAAACTCATGTGTCACATGACATCCTAATGTTCTTATGTGTACAAGATGGGGCACATAAACATGTCTCTAAGGACTTATAAGTGGCATGTGGTTATACTGGACATGGGTACATTAAGAAGTCTTCATAGAAAAGCATACAAGTACATTAGTGGTCCATTAATTATACCTTCTAGCACTGGATTACACAACACATTATCCCCAAAACTGTCATAAATAATGCATTACCACATAGATCCAATAAGAAGGTTAATGGTGACACAAAGTATTATCCTTGTGTATAGAATAACGGAGGGTTAATTCATTTAGCCCGATGGCAATTAAACCCTGGGTTGGGGAATGGTAGGCCCTTGTGAGTTATTTAATTGTTTAATTGTTATGGGGTTGGCAGAGCCAATAAGGGTAGAAAGGGTGGTCCCTAGGGGGAAGTTATTTAAGTCCTCCTTAAGTTCTGGATCCTTCCTTATTTCCTTGCCCTGTTGGACTTACACCCGCCCTCCTTCCCAGTGTTTCATGTTTGCGGGAAGGCAGTAGTTAGTTATTTATTAGTTATTTATTAGTCTGAGGGCCAAATTTTCCTTTCACAGCCCACCTGGCGTTTTCTCCTCTAGCCACGTAGGTGTTTGGTCGCGGTGGTACTGCCCGCGGCACTGGGGTTTCGTTTAAGAGGCGGGCCCGGGACGGCTAGTTGATAATCAGGAGCACAAATTAATCGGCTGGGGCGCGGCGTTCTATGCAAATGATATGGTAAATGCCCCCATTTTAGTTATCAGAACGCCAACGCTTGGTGGGTGGTTACTGCCCCACCTTTTTCAATTTATTATTTGCTAGCTATTGGTATAGCTATGGTTATTTATGGGTCCCACACTGCCTTCTTCCGTCACTATCCTGGTGAAATGCGGTTATTGCATTGGTTATTTATTTATTTTATTTTCCTAAGTTTATTGTTGATGTGTGTATTGTAACAATAAACATAAGGGGGCTCTGCGTAGCCCCCTTTTTTATGCAGCACTAGTGTGATCAATGGGCCTGATCCAGACCTACGACCGCAAGCGATCGTACGCCAGTCGGGAGCGTAAAAACGAGAGAAAAAACGCACTGCACATGTGCAGTATGACTTCTTCCGGTCACCCGAAGGACATCAGCGTACAGCATGCGTATTTTCAGCGTATTTTTCGCCCAAGGGGCGTGCGTTTTGTAGGACTACACAGAGGCGGGGATAGCCATTTAAATTGTACAGTTTGGGCGTGCTAAGCCTCGTACGACCAGTGTATCGGTACAAAAATTCGCACGGACGCTTGAAAAAGTTAGGGTAGGGTTCAGCCGCCGTAAGTCGGTACAATCAATGGGAGTGTCATGGGCGTGAAAGTTTATACGCCCGGGCGAACATACCCTACGCTTGCGGGTGTAGGTCTGGATCAGGCTCAAATGTCTCCAAAGGCGGGGCCAAGGTAAAGAGAGAAGGGTGGTTTGGACAGGTGAGTGGTGGAGTTTGTTAAGGGCCAATAATGCACTCAACCCTTAGGCGTTTATAGTTATTATAGTATTGCCATCAAGAAACATGGTAACAGTGGTCAGTTCATATTAGGAGGCCTAATGAGAGCCAAGAAAACATTCCAATAGCATTATAATATCCAGTACTGCCCCCATGGCACTTAAACATGCCCCAGACCACACAATCCACACTCTAAGGGGACACCGCCAGCTTCAGTTACAGAACCCCAGTGTACTGCTACAGTATATCAGGAGCTTGGGCGGCTCTGTATATGATGCTGTCATGGAGTAGCAGTGGGGGTTGGCCAGAACCGCTATCCAAAGTGGCTCCAGCATACCCCTACTGCTACTACTTCTTGTAAGCAGGGCCGGCGCAACCCACTTCACGAGGATATGCGGTGCATCCCGGCCCCATGCTGGATAGGCGCCGGACATCCCCCCGCACCACGCTATACAGATTGGCAGCGTTTATACATTCTCCTGTATGAACGCTGCCAATCTGTATAGCAGGGAGCGGGGGAATGTCTGGTGCCTATCCAGCATGGCGCCGGACACCGCACCCACCCCCTCCCCTCTATACAGC
>WWET01001280.1:259607-277717 GCA_011038615.1 Limnodynastes dumerilii | reverse complement strand
TAGTGTGGTGTGTGATGAAGGGGCACAGAATTTGATGAAGGGACAACAATTGAAGGGGGCACAGTATGATAATCAAGGGGTTACAGTGTGTGATGAAGGGGGCACAGTGTGATAATCAAGGGGGTTGATTAAAAGTTTAAAAATTAAGTGTGATGAAGGGGGCACAGTGTGATAATCAAGGGGGCACAGTGTGAGATGAAGGGGGACAGTGTATGATGAAGGGGCACACTGTATAATGAAGGGGCATAGTGTGTGATGAAGGGGCACAGAATTTGATGAAGGGACAACAATTGAAGGGGGCACAGTATGATAATCAAGGGGTTACAGTGTGTGATGAAGGGGGCACAGTGTGATAATCAAGGGGGTTGATTAAAAGTTGTAGTTAAAAATTAATATTAGTTATAGTTATAAGCTACCATGGTTTGATTGAATTGTGATGTTAAATTTATCAAATAAAAAATAACAATCAATAGTAATTTCTGTGTATGCCCTCTGTATTTCCTGCTTTTTTTAAAATATATTTTTGATTTTGGCGTGCCATGGAATGCTGAGGGTTAGAAAAGTCTTAGGAGCACTGGTGTATAGTGTTACATATATTTATCTGTCCTGAAAACCTGACAAAAATAAATAAAATAAATATGAATTTATTAATAAATAACTAAATAAATAAAGAAAATGGGCATTAAAAGCATTCCCATAAAAAGGCACAATTTTTTAAGTTATAAATTCCTTGGATGGTCTTGTTATTCCCTTCCAGTGGCAGCACTGCAGTCATTTAAAGTGACGTGACACAAATTAGGGGCCAATCATTTTTCAGGCCCAATTATGAAAGTACATAGATATGCAGATGATCAATACTATAAAAGTACTTTTCATTTAAAAGCATTCCCATAAAAAAGCACAATTTTTTAAGTTATAAATTCTTTGGACAGTCTTGTTATTCCCTTCCAGTGGCAGCACTGCAGTCATTTAAAGATTAGTGACACAAATTAGGGGCCAATCATTTTTCAGGCCCAATTATGAAAGTACATAGATATGCAGATGATCAATACTATAAAATCCCTGTACTTTTCATCCTTAACCATGAAGAGCACTGTTACGTCACTACATAATAATGTATATAATGAAATATTGACTTTATCAATGTGTAATAAGCATATAAGCATACCACTTCATTATAGTGATAAAGCACATACCAATGTAACTAACTTACATTTCCAGGAAAGATAGGAATCTCACTTCCTAAAATGATACTTTCATATATTTAGCTGACAATGTGCTGTTGCTATGATAGACAAGGATTACAGCATTAGGTCAATAAAATCACATCTTCCAGCATCTAATCGCCTGTCAGTTACCCCGCAAAGTGATTTCAAATGGAGATAGATAAATTAGGTGGCAGTTGCACATGAGCATGTGTTAACTGATAAATTCTGTAAATTCCTGGCTCTTCCCATTATTATGTATCTATTATCTCTAAAATGCTACTATAAAACTATAGCACATGAATACTTACATTGTTGTAGAGTTACAACCTTTACAAGTTATACTGTATTTGAAAAACCATTACATATTATAGGTTCTATATAACTTTTACTATGTATTATAACAGCTACATATTACGCAATATAAACAATGGCCCGTATTCAGAGTACCGGACATATAACATATACGTCCGGTGTTTAGCGATTTTTACTACTGCACATGCGTAGTCATTTTTTAACGTAATCTACGTATCTTTTTCCTATGTAGATTGCGTAAAGGCGGTCCGGCACTCTGAATACGGGCCAATATTCCCTACTGCACAAACTTGTTGATAGTGGTCAGTTAAGCTTCCAATGCATGTTTTGAGTGTAAGAGAAAGTAAAGCACTCAAAGGGAAGCAATAAAAATACAGAACATAGAATACATAGCTAATGGCCATCAAAGTGCAGCATCAGTCAGCTGCGTTCCAATCTGTAAGTCATGTTACTGCACGTACGTGTTAGGAACTGACAGTGGACATAAACGCACCATGTGTAAGCCGACTATCGGAATTACTTCTGGATCGGACCCCATGATTGGAATTAAACACATGAGGCCTGTGCAGTCATGCATCAATGCCGACCATAAATATGCAAATATGCTGTTCTTCTATATGGGCTGGATCCAGACTTATGTAAGTGCTTGGAATTTGTTACTTCTGGGCTAAACCATGTTGATTGCAGGGGAGTTATATTTCATCTATTGCAAAGAGAGAGATGAGAGGTGATGTTTCCTATCCCTAGTCTAAATAACAGTGTGATAGTAAAGCTGGTCAGTATCTGTGTGCAGTAAGCAAAGCAAAGATATATCCCTGCATGCAAAGAATACAATTAACTTGACTCCCCTGAAATCAACATGGTTTAGCCCAGGAGTAACTAATTTCAAGCACTTACTTAAGTCGATCCAGCCCTATATCTCAGTTCCAAGAAAATATGATAGAGACCAAGTTCAATTAAGTAAAATGCTTTCCTGAAAGATAAGTAATTACTGAAAATTGAGTGAATGAAGACAGAGAGGGATATGAGATGCAGAGATCCTAGATGTAGATAGATATATAAAATATAGTCAGATATCGCGTACCACTTCAACGCAATATGTAACAAATTACAATTAAAAAAGGGCAGCTACATATACAATCACAGAAGTTTGTAAGTGGAATCCATAGTATTGTGAAAAAGATTGTCCTAATCACACTGTATAGTAAGTAGGTTACTTAGGATACTTACCGTAGTATAATATTAAGAAATAATGGGATCCAGAACTTTGCTGCAGCTGTGGTCGCAGCTCTGGAAGCAGCAGTGGCGGATCCCCACGCAATACTAAGTCTCATGTAGGCTAGGGGAGACCGCTCACCTCACACACATGAGACTTCCAACACCAAGACCCTGCCTAATCCAAGCCCTTACTATATGATTAGCATATCCCCCCCATCCGTACACATTGTACACATACTGCACCATCCAGCCCTCACATTGGAAATGCCTCCAGCATGAAAGAGTGGACCCTGATGATCCATATCTGTGATGGAAGCCACTTGGTGACGCATGCCCACTTGCCATTTACATTCATTTTACACTTGCACAGTGTGAAGAAAGAGCCTAAATGCTGAGTCTGAATCCAGTCCACGATCCTTCATTCCAATTAAGAAGAGGTTTAAGAGCATGTATATAATTTTTTCCTTTACTGTTGCCTCTCTCTGTGAATGTATGATTTATGTCTTTTAGTATTGACTATTCAGTGTTACATCATCACTGTAATGTTTTACCAGTATTTGTCAATTATTTCTTTGGGTAAACCCAAATTGATTTAATTTAATTGATGGTATTAAAGGATATATTTCACTGATTAAGAAGCATCCAGGATTTAATAGCTCAAATACTGTTTGTAAATGTAAGTTTATTGGTATTATCCTATATCACAAAACATTATTTTTCATAGCACTTTAAATTTTTCTGAATACATTTTGTGGTTGTACTAGTAGTGTTATGGTTGTGGTTAGCTAGGACGCAGAGTCCAACTAGGAGTCTGGTCTTCACTAGAGCTCCTGATGGTAGGGTATAGGCTGGAATGTTGACTCCTATAAGGTTGCGGCCCCTTGAAACCACTCCTGGAGAGAATAGTGAAACAAACACCCAGAAGTAGCCACAAAATGAGAGCAAGGGCACCCGATATCGAAGGAATCCTTAGGCAGTAGCTCATAGTTGAGGATGAAAATCACACTTGCTCACTGGCCCACAATCCAAAGTCACACTGAAAGGACAGGAATGGGACAAGCGGGAAAGACGGGAAGGAAAGGAATGCAGAGACAGTCTGGTACATAGCCTGGTTACACAGAGAGGCTGGGAACACAAGTGGACAATCTAACTGACAGACAAAGAACACAGGGAAGGCAAGGAATACAAAGGCAAGGGGTACCCAGAAATTGCAAGTAGTAATACAACTAACCAGATAGCAGCAGAGCGCAAGGTAACCAGAATGCTATAACAGAGAAAATGTAAAAGCACTTCCAGTTCTTAAAAGGAGGCTGCTGGCCATTAGTTGGTTAGAAATCTTCACACTTCTAACAATAATTGGTTTGTGTCCTGGCTGCTTTTTCAAAACAATGTCCAGATGTTACGGTAGTGTTACATTAGTGGGCGGGGGAAGTGGGTGGGGGAAGCATGGTAACTGTACAGTGTCAGAGGGGTATCCCACAGTCGTGCAAGTCAGCGGTCGTGATCCATGTGCTTTAGTTAAGGCAGGCTTATGGCGTAAGCTGCCATAAAGCCCACACAAGTGAGGGAAGTGACGGGGCGTTCTCTGTCAGACGGACAGACTCTCGCACGTACGGAAAGCGTTTGGGAGTCTGGATCCGGTCCTTAATTATTTATGTCATTATTTTGTATTGACCCACCCATATATTTTGTGGGGGCATTACAGGCCGCATTGGGCCCTGGGTGTCAGACCCTGGCAACTATGGGCATGCTGGCATTAAAAGCGCCAGCATACCCAAGCGTTTAATGGCAGCCTGGGCTTGCAGTAACCTGTAGTGTACTAATACAAGGGTGTATTTACAGTTTTATTAAAATTAGAACACATTTTTTTATATTTTTTTGATTGTATCATTAAAAAATATAATGTTGCCTTCAACATCGTGACAATGTTAACAATTAAATAGGTTTTCTACGTGCTCACCATGGGCCAGATCCTGAGCTACGTACGCTAGCGGTTTTACGCTAGCCGCTGATGTAAAATCGCCAATATGTACGTACTGTGCATGTGCGCGGCAGATATTACGCAATGTAGCTGTTATCGTATGTAACTTCAGCGTAAATACGAAGGGGCGTGTCATCCATACGACACCTGGAAATATGCTTTGTAGGCAGTGGGAGGCATTTAAATCATACAGTATGGGCCGGGTTAGGCCGTTACATACGTCAATCCATTACGCATTACACTCAAAGGCAACATTGTGGGGAATAGAATCGGGTCCTCAGAATGCTTAAGTGCTCTGTGTGTGCAATCTGCGCATGCGGGAACGTGGTGTTATGCATTGGAACGCACTATGATCCATTCTGAATTATGCAGAGTAACCAATTCTGTACACATAGGGCACGATCCAGACCTACGAATGAGCGCCGAGCGTATTAGCGCTCAGCGTAAAAACTTTGCACTCCCCCCAGGATTTTTACTTTGGGCAGTGAAATCTACCCCAATAGCATCGCACAAACTATATGCATATTAGGCAACATTACACTCAAAGGCAACATTGTGGGGAATAGAATCGGGTCCTCAGAATGCTTAAGTGCTCTGTGCGTGCAATCTGCGCATGCAGGAACGTGGTGCTATGCATCGTAACGCACTATGATCCATTCTGAATTATGCAGAGTAACCAATTCTGTACACTTTGCACTCCCCCGACACCCTAACTTTTCCCTGCGTTACAACGCCTGCCCATTCGTGACAACATGACGTAACAAGGTAACCCAGCCCATACTGTACGATTTAAATACCTCCCCCTGCCTACATTCACTAACTGCAGTGTATTTCCATTTGTTTTTTTGGCACGCCCCTTTGTGCACTTATACACAAATGGTACGGACGCCCGATTCACTCTAAAGAAGTTACGAAGGAAAACATCCGCCACACGCATGCGCAGAACGTTCTCACTGCCGATTATACGCTTACATCCGGCATTATGCACACAGACATGTGAGTGAAAGTGAAGGTAGGGTTCTGTGCATGGGAAGTGTAAGAGGAGTGCATTACCCTTGTACAAATGGAATATAGGATAAGTCTCCACTGCAGAGACTTACAGGCGCTGGACTAGATCCTTACCCCCACAGGCTTTACGTGCATGGGGAGTCCGTAGTTATGCACCCATATTGGGGAGTGCACGTCCCCTGCACTCCTCGCTGTCGTAAATCCAGATAGCTATTTTAACTTTTAACCTAGTCATAACGGGGATTCCCCGCCCCTGAACCCTCATTTACATGGCCATAAAGGTGGGGATATGGCCATCGCAAATAAAGGGTCGCCCCTTCTGTGTAAGTATTGATATACGTAGTACTTACGCAGTCAGAACATGTGGCGTGCGCATGCGCAGATGTTCCAACACAGGGGACTAATCCGAATGCCTTGAGTAAGTCCGCTGTCGGCCGTAGTTCTGGATCTGGGCCACTGTGTGTACTTAGTTCTGGATCTAGTCCGAAGAGTGGAAATGTGCAATTTTCTTTCATAGGCACCACTCCTTGTGGTGGGGAAACTGCTGTAAGGCCTGTCTTCTATATCTTCTTTGTATGCCCCAAGACCTTATATGTCACTGGAAAAGATCCCCCACTCTCCAGGTTAGTGAACACGTCCACTCTGTTATATAATGACAAACGCCCTGATGTTGAGGGTTGGGTTTAGATGCTTGCAAATAAAGTAAATCCCAGAACCTACAGCAACTGGCAGCTAACAGTTTATTTCTAAAATAAAAAAATCACAGCACAATTCTATAGCATTGAGACCAGCAAAATTCAGACCTGAAGACTTTCATCAGACAGTTATGACAGTTCCCAAAGCTACATAGAACACAACAAACTCACATCAAGTAAATTACTGTCTTAGTAACTATAGTGAATGTTTCTTTCATGAATGGGTTTAACTAACAAGTTTTTTGTTTTTTTTACTTAATACTTCTTTTATTGAAAACGGAAGCGTAAAATGAATACGGGTTCTACCACCTTACTTCCTATACTACGTGAGAGAGACTTGCTGCTGAAATTCCTGAAAGGCACAAGGAATAGGCTTTTCTCTCCATTAAATAATCTCATGCGTGAGACAACCTCTTATCGCGTGAGACACAGGTTCCAGTAACCCAATTAACTTACATAGTGCATTGCCAAAAATAACAAAGTCTAGCCTTATAACTAATAGTTTCAATGCCAGATGGGCCTGCAATCCATTACATTGTAATACTTTGTAGGTCAGTCAAGAAACAAAAGATTGAAAAGTTACATTGTTCTACACTGATCTGCACTGCAAAGCAGGTGTAAAAGGAATGTGGATTTCATTTATGCACTTTACATGTTACAAAAGATTATAGGAATGCAAAAATTAGAGGATAGATAGATAGATAGATAGATAGATAGATAGATAGATAGATAGATAGATAGATAGATAGATAGACAAAAGAGTAAAATTAACAGGTGAAGACATTGTATTGACACAAGTTGGTCCACATAGCATGCATAAGAAAACCCCCAATACATCAGGCAGATCTCTGATTAAAGTACCCAGCAAAAGGATGAGAGGACAAATTTCTGCATATTTATTTGAACCTGCAATGTCATGCTGTGCATTTCTTAATGCATCAGTATTGAAATGAGCTGTTTTCGATTCTGTGAAATCCAACAGATCCAAATTTTGGGGTTCTGAATCTAATTGAGGCAACACTAGGTTCCTCCTACCAAATGCAAAACTCAAAACGAGATTATCCTGCTCTTTCATGTTTTTACTATGCTGTATTAGAGTGGTCCTTCACCCTACTGGTTGTTTCTTGTGTCAATCAAATCTGAGGCAAATGAGAAATAACTAGGAATGTACACACCTCCGGCTCTTATTGGCTGTAGAAGAGTATATATATTCTTTACCCATTTAAGTCCTGCATCTCTAAATATATGTATATGTCCATGCATTAGTTTGCACCTGTACTATATTTTCCTCTCCTTGTTACATCTTTACATCAGTATATGACACCAACAAGATTAGTCTTAGGACATGAGCAATGACAGGGCACAGGGTAACCTACGCTTATGCTTAAAATCAGGGAGACCATTAGGATTAAATTTAAGTCTGAAGCAAGGTAACAAAAATAAAGACGTAGGTCTGGATCTGGCCCATAGTGGTTTATTTAGTTTACAACTCCTATGTGCCAGAAACAAGCACAATATATATTTATACAATGACCATTATTAAAAGGATCCTGATCAGTCAGTCTGTAAAACACATATTAAAACTAATATACAAGTGCAAAAATACACACCAGACGTTTATTCATTTACTCATAATACCAGTTATTGACTTTTTATTAACTTTAGACAGTGCCTTATAGTTTGGCATATTACCCCCTTTTTCAGTTCCGAGGGACTACTTTCACTCCATGATAAGCAAAAGGGCAATTGTTCAAAGCATTTTACAAGAGGTTCTCTTTCTCTAACACATTTCCTGCTTTATAAGGACAGGTTACGTTACTACATAATGTCAGGAAAAAGTAATTTAAAGTCCTTGGAATAGTTTTAGGTACAATATTCTTGTACATGATATTAACTTTGTATTTTCTCTTAGGAATTTTAACCATGACTGATGATTCATTGGTACATTGGATTTTTGATAAAATATTTGCACATATAATGCATCCATTTGTACATTCATCTTAAAATATGTGAAACAAAGAATAATATGTTGTATAACAATATTTGGAAAAATTGGCAATTTTATAATTGTAATTAAAATCTTGTGTAGTTGTAGATATAACAAAACTAGATGTACCAGCAAGCCATACAGGAAGTGTACAATTACACATCCAATGGAAATTCTGCAAGCAAACCACAATTATTTAGACTTATGCACTAACGAATGCTGCAAATATGTAGAACCAAAGCTGGGTACACACTTGTCCAATCATATTCAGATTCAAATTGTAATGTGACTGTTTACACACCCTAGAGCAGATCATGTTTGCAAGTACAACACTCAATCTATGATACACCACAGACCTCTGACCTGCATCTGCTAAAGGGATCCTGTCACCATGTACTCTTCCCCTCAAAAGATGGCATTACATGAAGTCAGCAGAGGGTGATTGATAGTCTGGTCTTCTGATATTGTCTGATTGGATTTTAATTGGATAAGTGTATACCCAGCTTTAGATGTCAATAAATTGTAACAAGACACAAAACACAAACAACCATTAATCTATTTACAAAAATACAGAAGAAAACACAACACATCCTGGAAAAGTGGAAATAAAGAACACTCAAAATTTAACAAACATCCTCCTTAAGGGCCTCACAAAGTAGCAGACTGCAGAAAGTACCCAGACAAGAATTTTAGCAAAGGGTGACTTTGAGCCATTTCACACATTCATTAATCACGAGTTCAGACCAATATCCAGGTCTTCAAAGTGTGAAGTATGTTTGTGTGGCTTAATCTCCATGTTTAAAGCTGTTTGGCCAGCACAGAGATTTATTTACCATAGTAGTCAAGCCACAAGAATGCACTGAAACCTTGATGTACCTTGGAACAATAATTAAAATGAAGGACAGTAGTGGATCCAGGGAGGAACAGGGCTGTCATCTTGGGTTAGCAGGGATTTTTTCAGATTGCAACAGAGTGGAGGTTGTTTTACCTGGATAAATTTCAGTTATAAAGATAGGGATCGCAGGAGATCCAAATTGGTTGAACTTCATGGACTGGTGTCTTTTTTCAACATCATCAAATATGTTACTATGGGCCTGATTCAGACCTACGATGTACGCTGACCGTACTAAAGCTCTGCATTACATCATGGGACTCCCCCTGACACTCCCCCTGCCCCATCGTATTTACACTCCCTTACGCCGGCTGAAGACTACCCTAACTTCAGCCGGTGTAAGGGAGTGTAAATACGCTGGGACGGCGGCATTAGTACGATAACGCCGCCCTCCCAGCCTCATTAATTACCCTCCCCCACCTCCCTGCACTAACCTCGGCGTAGTAACGCGTTACTACGCTGCTGCTACGGACGCCCGATCAATGATCGGGCATTGCCGTAGTTACGCCGGGCAACATCTGCCCGGCGCATGCGCAGATCGTCTTTTTAGATGATCTTACGCTGCTGCCAATGCTATTAATGCCGGGCAGCATAGTTCAGGATCTATGTTACCACTGAGAATAAGATTTATACAAATTGGGCCGGATTCACAACCCTATAATTTTTAATATACGTGCCTAATTTTACGATTCCAGCTACTACGCATGTGTAGTAACTATTTTACGCTTAAAAATTACAGGGTTGTGAATCCGACCCATTATCATCATTGTCAGAATATCACCCTCTGATTAGAAAAACGTTCAGAAACAGTAGGGATGCTTTAGTTAGTGAGTGTGAAAGAGATAGAGAAACAAAGAGAGAGAGAGAGACGGATCTAGACTTAACAAAATGAGCTGACTTGTAAACGTTATATACGTAAGGGTACGCACTGGGATATGCTTTTCAGCATATAACGGGCCAATCAAAAGACCATTTCAGCAGATATCTTACCAGTGTGTACTGTCCAAAGAGCTGCTAAGAGAAACAGTACTCACTTTCCATCATTAATCTGGAATATTAGGAGCTCCAGAAGGTCAAATCGAAAGATCACAGACCTTTCCAAAAGATTTTTGAGCATATTTGGACAGTAAACACTGGTAAGATATCTGGTGAAAGTTATTTAATTAGGAGATTGGATTATCTTTTGAAAAAGCCCCTATGTGTAACCCAGCCTTAGGCATTTAATTCATACAGTAAGGGCTGGGATGTGTGTGGAATAGTTAAGGCTGTCCCAGGGTCACAAATTCACTATCCGCACATAGGAGAGCAGGGAGAGTGTCGGAGGCTACATACGGAATTTCTAAATAAATCTGAATACGGCCCAAAGGGAGATCCAGGAAAAGTGTGGATATTGCAAGGAAAGCAGCAAGCAGAAATAGAGTTCAGAGGTTGTATTTCCTAGCCCAACTTTAATGACAGATTAAATGTTGTAATTCAGAGTATTTTCCCTGAAAGCAATAAAAGAACTTAATTTGCAATTCAACATGGTTTTGCCAAGGTCTATAGTACATTGCCACCTGGTTTAGCGAGTATTTCCAAACTCTGGATCACTTCCATAGTGTTTGAGTGATCTCCAAGAGCATCAGTTGGTAGATGGAAGTTGGTTTATTTTGTTAAATGATGCTTTAGAGATTTTTCATGGAACACTATCAAGATAAACTCAAGATAAAGATCTAAAAAATGAAAGAGCTTGCTGACATAAATAGATGTCAGTCAGTTGAATAAATATATGATGCAAACTCTAAAACAGCAAGGTCAGAGACACAAATGAGTTGATTTTGCACCATTGATTGAATTAGGTGTTTGTGTCTGTTACAAAGCCCCTTATTTTTGCAGTGGTTTTTGCTTTGTTGTCTAACTAAAGTGGAAATACTGTATAAAGGATAGAGCAATACAGTTGATATAAGTTAGTACAGAGGCACTTCACAATTGGCTTTTAGGGTGATTTTTTTGGGGGGCTCCATGTTAATATATGGAACTCATATTTAATATATACTTTTAACATGTAAATTGCAGTGGCATACTATATGCAATACTAAACATTTAAGATTTCCTTTGTGCTTACCCAAATACATACACTATTATATCATTTTTGAGTAATTGTACACAACAGCTTTAATATAAAGATTTAATCTAGGAGGAAACATATTAACTGTTTCCCAGGTTTCCAGTTAAATACAATTATCCCCTAATTCCTAATGGAGATTTTTGACCTTTATGTGAGAATGTGCGAGGGGCCTATGAGGTATTAGGTGACATGTGGGTTATTCTCTAGTTGACATAATCTCGGTGCAAAATCCTAAAAGAGAACTGTAGCCTCACCCTCAGAATATGTTGTGACTTATCTCAGAGAATAAGAATCATTTTGAGAGGACTTGATACTATTCACCCATAAGAGAAGTTAATTAGATGCACGCTACACTCACATACTTTAAAGCAGTAAAAAGATGTTTAGAGACAAATGATGGGGTAACCTAACCCAAAAAGTGCTAAAGACGTGTTCATATCCTTTAATAATAACAAATGCTACCCCCTTGTGGTGAAGTTACATAATAACAGTGTTATTGAAGATTGACTGTATGATTTTACAATATATACGTATGGGGCACACAAGGCTCATGTAATAGACATCGGGGACCCGATTTACAATAAAGCGTGAATTTGCGAAGGTACGCAAATATATACGCATGCAAAAAATTAGCAAAACCGTTTCAGAGAAAAGAAAGAACCCGATTAACCAGTCTCCCTGTCGGGAGTGCTATGTAAGGATGTAAGTCTTTCCTGCGTATAATCAGGCACGTGCAGACTTTATTAGCTGTGAATCGGTTGTGCATTTAAGTGCTTAAAATTGCTTATGTTACGTCACTAAACGCACAGATTAGGATTTGGAAAAGTTAAGAATTTTTCTTCCTAAAAACAGCATGTGCTCTCATTGACTTATGTAAACAAAAGTAACCATTAAAAATACAACTTGAAATAGGAATAATCATGAAATACTTAACAATACACATAAACACATACTGCATGAAGTTAGGAATACAATGATCCACTACATAGAGACTTTAATAAAACATTAAAATAATAATAAATAAAAAAAATAATCAACACAAACAAGTAATACAATTAAATATAAATGTAATGGTGTTTGTTTACAAAATTTAAAGTAAATAAAAAAAAAACCTTTAAAAACTAAAACCAAATCATGGCACTTTTATAAAGTTAATGTCTTGCACAAAATGGAAAATCAGCATTGGATTAAATAAACAAGCCTTTGTTTGTTTAATTTAAAAACACACATCCATTGCTTAGAAAGGGTGCGTGTCCCCGCAAAGAAAATCTGAATTGCAAAAATTCTGATTTCTCCCAGCCAGTTGCGAACTGGCAGGGATTTCGATTGCATATGCCTCAAAGAGGCATTACAATCGATCCACGAAGCACCGAAAGCTCCGTGGTCCTAAAAGTAGTAAAAAAAAAATAGTCCCACACTCCTTTCCCTAACCCTCCCCTCTCACTACCCTAACCCTACCTTCCTGGCAGCCTGACCCTAACCCTGCCTTAATTGCAGCATTAAGGGAGGGTTAGGGTCAGGCTATCTCGCATTGCGAAAGTGAATGGGTGAAGTATGCCGAACGGCATACTCACCCATTCACAAAAAAAAAAAGTAGAAAGTGGTAAGTATTGGAAAAAGGGACATCCGAAAAAGTAACTTTCGGATGTCACTTTTTCAAAATTCAGAATGTCGTTGCGGAGAATGTAACCAGCTTAGAAACATGCAGCAGGTGTGGCCTGAGATAAGTAAGAGAAGACACTTCAACTTATGACTTGGTCGAGGGTTACCTTAACTTTTCCCGTGCGTGTTTTAGTTTCCGCAACACACTCCTACTTGTGAATCAGTCCTAACTCTGTTGGATGGTCCATACTGTACATTAGTAGCCCGTGTTCAGCTATATTTGAACAGATAATCCTTTCACAGCGTAGGGTATTTACCTTTCCATATAAACTGCTCTGTAACTGTAGAGTTTACTAAGGGGACAATACGCAGGATGTATCTGAAAAGTTATATGACTTTGGGGATAAATATAATTTTTCAGCTGCAATTTATAATCACTCATGTTTTAGATAATGAAGAAAATTATTTTAATAGTTCTAAATAATTGCTATATATGATATCCAATAAGTTACTTGGAACACAAATCTCCAAAATCATGCTCTAAAAATTATATTTCTATTTACTTTGGAGAGCATGAGGAGCCTCCTGAGAGATATTAATGACCTAAGGTATTCTATTTGGATGCATTTTTCTTAGTAAGTCACTAAAGGTTCTGTATTATGTGCAGGGCTTGTCTCAGAACAAGTGACAATTTAAAAAGCATCATCTGCAAATAAACAGATTTTATAGTGATTGATTCCAATAATAGTGTGTTTTTTATTTAGAGGATCTGCCAGGTGCTCCATTATCAAGACGGGTTCTTTTCACCACTGCGAACACCCATTTTAGATTTACCCACAGCCGAGTTAATTGCCAGCTGTGAGTATTTTAGAATATGCCCCTATTTTGAAATCCCTCCGCAGAACCGTCGCCGGACCCAATGCTTCCTGAACAATCGGACAGGTTAGTGCAGGGGAGGGGATGGAGCCTAGAAGGGGAGATTTAGGGTCAGACTGAGGGAAGTCTTAGGGTTAGGCTGTGTGGGAAGGGATACTTAAGGTTAGGCTGCAGGGAAAGGAGAGTTAGGGCTAGGATAATGGAAGAGGAGAGTTAGGGTAAGATTTTGTATAAGGGTTGGGGTTGGGGAAATAGGGACCTATTACCTGTCTGCTCCAGGGCAGGAAGTTTAATAGTAAACCCATATTCTGAAATGCGGTCTCGAAAACTGCTCAAAAAAGGGCTGTTCTCAGTGGCCACCCACACCTATCAAGACAGGCAACCACTAGCAAAAAAGCAAAGCTTGAGGCTAGAAATTTGTCCTGAGGATATACTGTATAGTTTTACATTTGTCTGCAGTAAATTACCCAGAGAACCCAAGCACTTTTTTTTTTACATATTTACTTGTGAAGTCAATAAAGGCTTAGATCTAAGAGAGTGGTATGACAATATATTTAACACTCTATTGCTGTTGTAATTTAGGAATAGTCAACCATAATTTGGACTATTTTTGGACAATTTTTTTTGTTCCTTGGGTGACAAGTTCATCACCAGACTCATGTAACAATGGATTTGTACAATGGATACTACTTGTTTCATAGGCACATTATACAGGAAGATTGGTTGGAAGGTCATCTGAGAATATATACTTTAAAATCATTCAGGTACAGAATACTAGCATTTCATTACAAGTGCCTCATACTTGATATAAGCAGATAGTTTTGAATGATGAATTTGTTGATAGTTCTTTTTATGTCTAGCTTGACCAATTAAGACTGAGGACTCTCTCATAGGTTCAAAAAAGAACTTCTGGAAACCAGAATAAGATGTACATATAAGTGAAATCCATGTATAAAACTTCTGCAAGTAGCAACAATATATAACCTGGTTTTTGTTGACATGATTTTCCAGCTTAACAAACAAATTGTTTGGAATATTAATCTTGGGGAGTTCAACAAGCTTCTGGGTCCATAACATATAGGGCGAGAGAATTAATATGACGAGAATAAAAATTTTAGAGATGGTAAAATGTAGGTGCATGGTACCATGCTGGAGACACAAGCATTCAAAGTGATCAAACAGAATCTTTAAAACGTACTAAGGGCCTGATCCAGACCTACGATGGTGTGCGTAGCGTATTATCGCCAAACGTACCACCGATGCACAGCAATAGGCACTCCCCTTGCTCGTTGTTTAGCATCCATACACTCGGCAAACCCTACCCTAACTTTTGTGTTCGTACCCGCGGCCGTCCGTACGTTCAATGCGTATTAACGACGCTTAGCACGCCCATACTGTATAATTTAAATGGCTCCCCCGCCTATATTCCTTAACTCCGTACTAACTTCATACTATATATACGGACGCCCGAATCGCCGCTACGAAAATCAGTGTTTTACTACCGGAAGTTGTCACTAGGCGCATGTGCATTTTTTCTGCCATTTTTACGATCAGTGTTAGCTCACAAGCGTGCGATGGTCTGGATCAGGCCCTAAGACTAAATATCTTGTAGAGATTAAATTAACAATGAGACCTCAATATGATCCATAGACTGTGAATTGAAACTTGTGTAACATTTTACCTTATGGAGGCCAATATACCCATTATCTTCTCCAATAGACCAGTCAAAAGGGAACTTTTGTTCACAGCAGAATTATTGTTGTAATTTTTTAAAACCTTAATTAATGTTCTATGCTTAACAGCGAATAAAGATAGGTTTCATGAAAACTATATTCAAACAGCTTCGGAAACTTTGATTCATTATGTTCTCTTTGCTCTAGTGACTTTTATTATCTCTCTTCAAATAGAGTTGACACAATGACAAGAGCAGAAGGATTTAGTTTCCTTCTCTAACAACTGATCCTGCATAATTGACCACAAGAGTACAAGGAATCCTAGGAATATCCATAATTTATGTAAACATGCTGGTAAGGCTTTCCACCTCAAAGATTCTGCAGACCTTGAATATTACCGAATTGTCTCTGCACCAGTTGCAGGTTCTGAAGAGTCAGCTAAATCAGGAAGTTGAGATCCTATCCTCAGGTATTGATCAACTTAATGTGGTGCATACCAATTATATTAAGTCCCATAGTTCTATGTATGTGCCTGGAACACTCAAACTGGCCATACACTAGCGCGATTATCGCTCCCAGCATATGTTGGGATGATTTTCCCCTAGGGAAAGGTCATGATATCGGTGCCACACACAGCAGAGGCTGGGAGCGATAATCTCTGAATGAGATCATGCAGCTAGCCTATTGGCTAGCTGCAGTCTCACTCTGATTGGTTGGGACTCTTGTTAATCTTGACAGGAGTCCCATGCAGCCAGCCTATTGGCTGACTGAACAAAAAATGTTTGAATGAAATTTTAAAGACTGTGAGAGGTTCTACAGCGCTGTGCTCACAATAGTGTGTGGCACCTCCACCTCCTGACTGCAGTTTCCCAGTCAGTCTGTCTGACTAGAGGTACACACTACCCACACACTATAATCAATCGGGAATTCCCTTCAATCAGATTATCGTCCCAGAGCCTGTCTGGGATAATAATCTGAGAATATACAAATCCATCTGTACCACACACTAGAGCGATTTTTGGCCCAATCCGAGATAATTGTAGGATCGAGCCAATAATCGCTTTAGTGTGTGGCCAGCTTAAGTAATCTGTCCAATAAGTTTATAGATGCTGGTATAGGATTTTTTGGGAGATAATGAAGAGGAGCACTAATTTCCTTACAAAACACAGATAATATGCAGCCATCCCATCATTAGATGTATGGTGTGAAACAATGGTCCTAGAAATGATGTATATAAAAAAAAATGTCATAAAAAAAGATGAGTCTCTCAAGCTGGTATGTCCGAGGTTTAGCATAGACTACACAGAATACTCCTTATCTCTCTACTGTGTTGTTCCTAGTTCTAACTACTAATGCAGTAAGCTCGTTCACTACAACAACCACTGGACCAGGTATCACCTCACAGACAGTGGGACATTTCTCCTTTCTCAGCCAAGAGGTAAATTTATTATCTTTTTGTTTTTATTTTTTGAAAACATTAAAAACTTTTTAACTAATAAAAAAAGAATGTGTATTTTCACACATTTTATACATGTGACATTTGCCTTTAATGATTATAATGTAAATACATTATTGCATTCAGACCTGATCTTGCTGCAGCATACACCACTGCCAGACTTACATTCTTTTACACTGATCTAGCAGTCCAGTTTCTGAGAAGTGTAAATCTTATATAATGTATGGAATAATCTAGCTAGTCATAGAGTTAAAGATAATGTAAATCTGATAGTATTAAGTACTTCCCTGTTAAAGTAAAAACCCTTGTATCTCTCCCTCTTACCACTTCCTCTGCAGACTGATAACAACACAGCTCTATCTCTAAACTAAGAGTGAGGAACATTCAATTGACAACATGTGCATCACATAGGACCTCACACAATTGTGAAATAGATGCGTTACAGTTGGATAGTGTTCTGCTATGCTAACTCATAACTCCCATAACCAAATGCTGTCTCCTATATATGCAGGGGAGAATTCCCAATAACAATTACATTTTTTTTCCTATTCATTTGTTAATGTATTTTTTAGATTTCTATGAACCTTAGTATATTTCAAGAAACAATTATAGCAACGTAAATGTAAAATATGTTTTCGATACAGTTGAATTGTGCCCAACAAGTTGCATAACATGTCCTGAAAGATGTGTACCAAATTCCATTTCAAGATTTCATAATCTGGTGTCTTGAGAGCTGCCATGTTTTATATTATCTAAATACTTTAATAAAAAAAACTAAGACTACGCAGATGCCTCCCATTACTCCTACACTATAACCCTACATAATCCCAACACACGGTGCATGTCCTTTTAGTCAGTAACAATCCTATGACAAAAGAGCTTTGTTTTATTTTAACCAAAATCAAAGTAGAAGATTATAACAATAAACTAATTGATAAAAATTGTTTGGCTTAATTATAATATATAACTATTTTTAGAATTACAATTGTATAGCATCGAGGAGGAGCTTTTGAAAAAGACTTTAGGCTGAATCCAAAATTCCAACTGTTTAATGCATATGTGACTTCGGGCCTGATCCTGAGCTACGGCCGCCGT
>WWET01001280.1:242395-253417 GCA_011038615.1 Limnodynastes dumerilii | reverse complement strand
CCCTCCTTTGTTTTTCGCCTTTCATTTATATACCTAAAAAAGCTTTTGTCCCCTTTTTGTACTAAGTGGGCCAGTTTTTCTTCAGTTTGTGCCTTTGCTGCTCTGATAACCTTTTTAGCCTCTTTCTGCTTTGTAAAATACACCTCCCTGTCATCATTACTCTGAGATTGCTTATAATTCCGACAGGCCATCTTTTTTGCTTTCACTGTAGTTGCTACCTCTTTTGTAAACCACATTGGCTTTCTTTTTCTGGGGTTTTTTCTAACCATTCTTATACAAAGGTCTGTTGCTGTTAATAATGCATTTTTTAAATTTCCCCACTGCTCCTGTACTCCTTTCATGTGCCTCCACTCTGCCAAAGAATCACTTGCACATTTCCCCATTTCCACAAAATCTGCCTTCCTAAAGTCTAGCACCCTCGTTTTCGTGTGGCACGCTTCTCTCCCAGTCATTATACTATACCATACTGCTTGATGATCACTGGATCCTTGGTTCTCACCCACACTTACTTCTGAGATTCGGTCACCATTTGTAAGTACCAAATCTAAGATGACTTCTTTTTGAGTGGGCTCTCTCACCAGTTGCTTAAGGGACACCCCCCTCCGTAATGAATTTAAAATGTCCCCACTTCTAGTGGAGCTTGCTGAAGACAGGAGATCTCCACACTGCAGAAAACTCTTTCAGTTGAAGTTAATTAATTGGATAACTTTGTTGCCAAAGAAATGGTTACACTTATGTATATTATGAGCTCCTATTTTAAACTCCACATCCAAATCACATGACTGGCAAACAGGATTTGATATACAGTTCAAAACAATAATGGCAATCATAAAAGTGCCGCACCAATGTTGATGAAAGGAATAAATTGTAACAGTATTGCCAACACTGTAAAAGATGACACAGTTCAAGATGCGGATAAAACTGTGTGCAGCTTGTCGGTTACCTCTTAAACAGTAACATAGTTACCGTGGAGTACAGTATCAGCTGGGTCCCACCAGGAACGCTCTATACGTGCTGAACTGGGAGTGTGTGGAGGTGGGCGTCCCCACTTAGAATAATGTTCTCCCGGTATTCGTCTCCCGGTATTCGGTGGATGGCAACTGGATTTCACAGTTGCCCAGAAAGCTTTGCTGCGACTATGGCTTCTGGTCAACAAACTCCAGTCAGTGAGGGTGCTGAATCTTAAAATGGAGGTAAGGCTGGGCCTGATGTAAGTAAATAAGGTCTTATTTGCTGCATGAAACAGCAAAATACAGCACAAAAACATGATCTCCAGACTACACATAGTACCTCGTCAGCCATCATGATAAGCAATGCAGTGAAAATGGCCAACCATCCTCATCCACATCCTCATTGTGGGCCTGATTCACAGTTAAGTGTCAATTAGGTGCGGACAGATCCTAATTTAAGAACCTATATCGGTGAGGCTAAAAAAATGAAAAATAGACTAAGTAAGCTTAAAACTGTAGAACAATGAAGTGGGAAGTTCTGATCATTTATAATATTATATACGGGTACTCCCTTTAGAAACACCTACATTGTACTTTAATTCTCAGTTGAATAGTTGAAATTTACTTCTTACACTTGTGATAATCATGGTACATACACCTCCCTCCCTCCTCCCTATTTCTCAACTCTTGATTTTATTCTTTTTTCCTTTTTTCTTTTTCTTTCTCTCCTTTATCAGTAAAGTTTTTGTTTGTTATCTCAATCTATAATGCCAGCAGGAAAAATTGTTACTGTAAGTGACTATGCTCTCAGGTTGTTATAACCCTGCTTCATCAATTACACAAAGATTGGCGGTTTGCTTCCACTTTCATATCTTTATTGTTACAGTTTGATTACTATGTCAATGCTGTATTTCCTGTATTGTTGTAAAACTCAATACACATAGTTTACAAAAAAAAAAAACTCATCCTGCCCTGAACCCGCCCCCCGTTTTTAGGTATTTTATGGCACTTAATAGTGCCATGGCTACCTTATCTTATCTTATCTTACTGTAGTTTCCGTCTTAAGAAAACACACCCCACTACCCATTCATGAGCAGAAGCAAACACTTTGCAAATGCATGGACTTTTGGATCCTCCTCTTGAATCTCTCTCTCTCTCTCTCTCTTTATCCTACACACATCTATATAGATAGATAAAAGAAGGTTTACTTAACTTTTTGTTACTTCTCCATTTTCTTTCATTCTCTTCTTTCTTTATTCAGAAATCTCACAGAAGACACAAAATTGTTACTGATATGCCCCCATTTTTATATATCTATTTATCCTAATTATCTATCTATCCATCCACACACAAACATATAGATATAGATATGTATCCATACTTACATAAATGGATGTGTGTGTGTGTGTGTGTGTGTGTGTGTGTGTGTGTGTGTGTGTGTGTGTGTGTAAATATATGGTGATATATATTATATATACCAGTGCACTGGTATTAAGAAATCCAATAATACAAATCCAAACACAATTTGTTTATGAAGATAGAGACAGAAGATTAAATCCCAATATCAGCTTCTTTGAAAACACCAGATTCTCCCCTTAGAACTGTGTCTTACTCTTTATTAGCCGCTTTCTTGGTCTGGATCAAAGGACTGCAAACCAAAATAGACAAAGAAGAGGGCGCTACATAGTGTAAAATCTTAAATTCAGTGAATAATGGCCAGCGCTTTTTGAAATATAGCGGACCGAAACAACTTTAAAATAGAAGCTACATGGAGTGTTGGAGGAAACCGCAACACCCAGAGGAAACCCGCACAGACATGGGAACGGCATGTAAGGATACACAGATAAGACCAAGTCACACACACTTACTTTTCAGCCGAGCTGTGGACTGGAAGGAAATGCAGGAAGTGGCGGTGGTTCACAGCAGCAGAAGCCAATAAGGGAGTAGCACAACAAAATAAGCTACTCCCTAATAGGTTGATTGTCAGGCACCAGGGTAAGGCTTCTGAAAATCGTCTGTGCGAAGCTCCCTGCTTGTAATACTGAAACAGAGAAGAATCATAAGCTGGAACTGACTGGCTGCTCTCTCCACCTGCGCTGGGTACCGGCTCCAGTGGCCCATCTGCCATTTTACAGAATTGCCAGATGGCCAGTCTGGCCCTGTCGCATGTTATAGTGTAGGTTTTCCTGTGTTCACCTGTCCTGCTTGTCTTGCCCTGGTTGTCAGTCTCATCCCGGTCTTGCTCCTTGCTTGGGAACATACCACTAATAAGAATTCAAGCTTCTGTGGACCAATACACTCTGTCAGCTGCTGCAGATCAGCCATGCTTCCAAAGGAAGTTACAGAACATAGTGGTTACTCAATCAATTTATAGGTTAATGTAGACAGGTGCATAAAAGACAGGGGTAAGCTGCACAGAAACCAAGTAGGCCTCAGGTGTGATAGCTCTCAATTTTAAAACACATGATATTTGACCCAATATAGGGACAGATAAGATGGCATAATTAGTTACTGGCAGTGAGCTGGAGCCTTTGTTTCTGTGCTGATTACCTCTGCTTTTCATGCACCTGTCTTTATTAACCTATAAATTGATTTAAGCAACCACCATTTTGTGTGACTTTGTATGAATCTAGTGTGTTTGTGCCCAGGCATATTTGGCATACACTTCCAACCTTAGTGGATCATTTACGTTCCCCATTGTAAAACTGACTCCTCTATGCTCCTACAGTTGGGTCCATCCATTTTGTTGGATAATAATTATTCTTGAGAATGTGGGGTGAGGTACTTGAGGCTGCACACATAATTTAGATGAAAGAAACCATATTTCCATTACATGATAATGTTTTATAGAAAAAAAACACCCACGGCATTACTAACAAATAAAAAAAATTCCAGTAATGCTGAGGTTGTTATCTTTGAAAAGTACTGGTATTTGGAGACATTTGTGTCCCGAGTATGTATTTGTGGGGTAATCTGTGTGCAGAGTGATGTCTATGCTGTCTGTCGGCTCATTCTGAGGATTTTGTGAACCTGTGGAACTGTCAATAGTTGCTTGTTATGTGTGGCACAGGCTAGTTTGGAGGGGAGCAGGTCTGCGGTTTCTCTTGTGGCCGCGGTGAACAGAGGCCTTATACTCAGAGGAGTCATTAGTGGTTTGTGGATTTGGCAGATGTTTCTTTTAGGTTACATGAACCTTTCCTTGCCAGAAAGCTGAATAACCCTGCAGCTAATCAAAACCCTGAACACATCCTAATTAAAACAAACTTTTACCCTTAATATAATAACCATATAAAAAAATTATGATTGGAGATTCATTTATTTACCCAAAAACTATTGCTTAATAGAAGAATATAGATCTTTGTATTACTTTATTACTGATTTATTTTAACATGGTTAAACTCAAGATAACAAGGGATTTAAAAAAATACAAGAAACAAAACCTATGCGTGTGTTTTAAATGCATTTATACAATTATAAAATAGTATAAATTAGATTATTTTCATATGCACAGTAGTTATCATTATTGAATCAGCAAACGATTACACAGAACATTCTGAAAGTAAGAAGATGGCATAACACAGGATGACTCAACACACAAATAAGATGTGTTTTTGTTTTTTTAAATAAAATGAAAAAATATTTATTCTTGGCTAAACCATTTTGCAATGCAAGGGGTACTGATTAATTTGAATTCTTTTGCATGCATGAAAATTCTTTACTTTTGCACAATGAACTCACACACTGCATAACTATGCGTTCTCTACACACATGCACTCCAAAAGCACTCCCCTCTCACTGGCGGACTTGACAGCAGTTACACTCTCATAGACTTGCCTTAAGTCCCCGTGCGAACTGTCGGTCATATGAACCACTGATCTGCATGGAAGTCTTAAACCCCTCCCACACCCTGCCCCTACTGTATAACTCAAACCACTCCCCACCCAAATGTGTACTGGTGTAAATAGCAGGTGGAGGGAAAGGTCTGCCCCACCCTAGCATAAAATCAGTACGTTAGGAGATCCATGTGCATTGCCAGAAATCCGCAAGCATCTTGGGAGGAAAGGACAGTAAGATCTTACATTCTAGAGGAAGGGGGCAATGGGAATAGTAGCTGAAAATGTAAAAAGTGTGACTGTAGATAACAGATGAAGCAGAAGTGGATATAAGGAGTTATGGGTTCGGTGGCAAAAGCAGGATTTTACAGGGGAAAGGGGGTTCCAAATGCTAATATTGCATGTGGGGTATATTAGGGGTCTGGAGACGGCACAGTATATCAAGTACATGTGGAGTAAATAGGTTTGGTTTGCCATTGAGAACGGCCCTTTTCTGACAGGGCCGCTTTCCGACAGGGACATTTTCGACATTAAATTTCTGACTAGGGACCAGAAATGACTGTTCCTTCCCCACCAGAGTGAGGTATAAGGCAATCCTCAGAAGAAATTCCCAGCGCTGGCTGGTATTTTCCCAACCCTAATCCTCACCCTAACCCTCCCCTTCTATTACCCTAACTCTAACCTTCCCCGCAGCCTAACCCTAAGACTCTCTATCTATGCTCAATCCCCTCCTCGTAGCCTAACCATAAGACTCCATACTGCATCATTTCCCCGAAGCATAACCCTAACCATCCCATTCCATTATCCTAACCATAACCCTACCTTCCTCGCAGTTTAATCCTAACCTTCCCCTTCTATTTTCCATCCCCTTCACCTCGTAGCCTTACCCTAAGACTCCTCTTTTATGCTGCATTCCTTCCTGGCAGCCTAACCCTAACCTCTCTTTTTACACTATATCCACTCCCCATAGTCTAAGTCCACCAACCTGTTCAGTCGGGTCTAGTGTCGGATAACGTCGGGTGCCGTGTTGGATCAAGATATCGAAAAGCTAATGAATGTGTAAGTTGCAGAAAAATAGCTTTGGTATAATTACCCATTCATTATCTCTGGTTGCCCAGAGCCCCCGTATGCCACTTGATTTATAGTGGATAAACATTTGAAGCAGGAAGAGCTGATTTTCAAGGAGCCAACAGAAAGACTGAAGGTTGAACCAGAATCGGATAAGAGTAAGGTGCAAGGTGGGGAAGAGCATGGGAAAAGTATTAAGGAGGGAATGGAAAAACAGTAATAAGAGAGAATGGGCCTGATCCAGACCTACGCTGGTATGCGTAGCATATTATCGCCGAATGTACCACCGATGCACGGCAGTAGGCACTCCCCTTGCTTGTACCTAGTTTAGCTTCCATATGCTCGGCAAACCCTACCCTAACTTTTGTGTTCATACTCGCGGTCATCCGTACGTTCATTGCGTATTAACGGCGCTTAGCACGCCCATACTGTACGATTTAAATGCCTCACCCCGCCCTTGGTGCGTGGTTACGGCTTTCGTATGGCAGGCACGCCCCCATGATCGGTAATAGGAAGTGGTTACAATTAAGGTGCATACGCAAAGATTTTCAGACAGTAACATGACCGTATCATCTGCCCCACGCATGCGCAGTAAGTACAAATGGCAGTTTTTATGCTTACGATCAGTGTAAAACTGCATCCTAGCGTAGGTCTGGATCAGACCGAATGAGAGCTGGGTTTGCTGGGGTAGAAGGAGATTAAGCCTTGGTTGAAGGTGTTATACTGTGTATTTTTTATTGCTATCATATTGATTTACTACAATGTGCTTCATTAACTAAAAACAGATAGTTCTTATGTCTTGAAAAAACAATAATTAGACTGTTTATTTTCTAAGGGAAATCGGGCCTCTCAAACTTTTTTTTTGTATTACCTAGCTTCCAGTTTCTTGTTTTTATGCCTTTAGGACTAGATCTAGAACTAGACTTAATAAATTAGGATGTTTTCCGCCCTTGCGAGTGGAAGCCATCTGTATTTTGTGAGCATACCGACAGGTCTGAAAGACCGCATTTAGACAATCTACATAAGAAAAATATACGTAGATTACGTAAAAAAATTACTACGCATGCGCAGTAGTAAAAATCGCTAAACACCGGACGTATATGTTATACGTCCGGTACTCTGAATACGGGCCAGGATACAGCCATATCTGTGCTGGAAGCCTTTCCGTTGTAGGCATGCAACAGGATTGGTTGCATACACTCCTGATTTCTGCACCATCCCCATTTTACGTGGGGGCAGGTAAATATTAAGATGGCTAGTGGAACATTGCATAGTTTAAGTGCAAACAATTTTCATTACATAATATGTGTTGGCTGTAACATTAACCCCAAACTTGCCTGATCATTTGGTTTCTAGACATGAGCTCAGCATTTAGGGATGAGGTTGGCAGCAAGGACAACACCTCTATTCTGCCCAACGTTACATCCTATTCCTGCCTGGCATCTGCTTTCTATTTGGTCAATCTCATTTGTCATGACTTGGAAAATCTATATCATGTGGTGAAAAAACAAGTCTCTGAAGTAACGTTATCGAGGCCCTCCCTGGGTTCCTGTGACTGGCATAAGTATATAATGTCTCACTGTAAGTGATTTGTCCCAGAAGCCAGTACCACTACATTACATGAATTTGCTTTTATCTAGCTAGTAGTATTGATATTATGCTTGATGCACAACACTGGTGCCTGGCTGGGGAGGGGACTGAGGCCCGGATTCAACGCAATGGAACACTCACTTACTGTAGCTACTGCATGGTCTGTTTTGAACATTCAGTCGCTCTGTGGAGACAGCTTTACATGTGTCAAGTAGATGGTGTGCAAATTGACCTTCCCAAATCCATGGTTCTGCCAGCGGCCTGCAGAAAATCAGTTTCATGGTTTACGTTTATAACATTAACCAATATGACCTCTCAAGCACAGATATACTATGCATTACTTCAAATATATATCAACTACTCTCCAAATGGCCCAAATTGCACATTTTTCTTTTCCCTCTACATGTACAAACGGAGCCACAAAAACCTTAAGATTATGAAAGTAATTTAAGTCTGTATAAAGCAATCATCTATCACTGTTACATTTATGAATCCATGCCCAATACTGAGTGTCTCAAAAATAAATGTGTTTTTGTTTAGTCCAACTTCAAACAAAGCCACGTAACACTATGATTCAAATGACAATTAAAATACATTCTTTAACAAAACACATACACATCCTCACTTCATTAGTCCATATGCACATTGACCATGTGTCTGAGATATTTACTAACTGATTTTTGCATCTATATACAATAAAAACATGTTGTATGTCTGCATGGATGTGTCCAAAATCAGAATAAAAAGGATGAACTCAGTAGGATTACATGATCATTTTGTGTACGATATGAAACTCTCCATTTATTGGGCTAGATCCTGAATGAATAAAGACAGCTATGCTACATGCGTAAGAGATACACATACAATATACGTACGAGTTACACAGGGTGGGTGAGTAAAGGAATGCAGATCATACAGTAAGGGCGTTCCAAATCCGCTACCCACGATCTTCCATTCTAGGCCTTCTGCATGTGGACATTTTAAGGTAGGGTTCTGCATGTGAAAGGCCCATATGTGTGAGGAGAGTGCACCACCCTAACATGTGCGGAATGTAGGCTACGGAGGCTAACATACGGAATCTTAGCTTAATTCTGGATCTGGTCCATTATTACTATTTTTATTAATATTATTATTGAACTGGATACTCACAGCATCCTAACTCCCGTACTGATGAGGGGAGGTCACTTTCATCACTTAAATGGAATTGTGATTGCATGGAAAATGGGGACATTGAGGAAGTCTGGATATTATAGAAGGACTGATAGTACATAAGGCAGCAGGGATCTGATCTCCCTGTATATAAAGACTTCCTTCCAGGTAACAGGAGACCACTCCCCTCAATCTACAGGGATTCAGACGACCCCTAACTTAGCCTGCCACTCCATCCTCATGAAAAATAGGGACAGCTCGGACATCTGGATACAACTGAGGGCACTTAGCACACTGTACAATTTACATAGATCCCCCATAGATCTCCTACATAGCGGAATCGATATCGGCATCCTGTCCTGTCTAGTCGAACCGTCAGAAACGTTTCCAGTAATAATAATAATAATAATAATAATAATAAAAATAATAGCAACAATAATGACAAGCCTGATTCAGACTTAAGAAGGAGCTTGAAATTAAGAGAGGAAAGTTACTCCTGGGCTAATCCATGTTAATTACAGGGGAGTCATATTTCCTATGTTACAAACAGTATTACCATTGAGAGGCCTGCCACTCCATCCTCATGAAAAATAGGGACAGCTCGGACATCTGGATACAACTGAGGGCACTTAGCACACTGTACAATTTACATAGATCCCCCATAGATCTCCTACATAGCGGAATCGATATCGGCATCCTGTCCTGTCTAGTCGAACCGTCAGAAACGTTTCCAGTAATAATAATAATAATAATAATAATAATAAAAATAATAGCAACAATAATGACAAGCCTGATTCAGACTTAAGAAGGAGCTTGAAATTAAGAGAGGAAAGTTACTCCTGGGCTAATCCATGTTAATTACAGGGGAGTCATATTTCCTATGTTACAAACAGTATTACCATTGAGAGGTGGAATTTCCTAGATAAAGTCTAAATAACAGTGTGATAGGAAAGCTGGTCGATATCTGTGTGCAGTAAGCAATTCAAAGATATATCCCTGCATGCAAAGAATACAATTAACTTGACTCCCCCTGAAATCAACATGGTTTTGCCCAGGAGTAAGTTTCCTCTCTTAATTTTAAGCTCCTTCTTAAGTCTGAATCAGACCTAACTTCTCTAACGCTACATCATGATACATAGAGACCTGGATCCAGGGGCGGATTGGTCATAGGACTTACAGGGAATTTTCCCGATAGGCCGGTGGTCTCTGGAGGGCAATCAGTTGCACTTTTTTTTATTTGAAAAAACCTAGAATGTTGACTGTCATGGGTGGTGCTAAAATGATGTCTGTATAGAATGGAAATCATTAGGATGTTTGTTTGTTTTGGGTGGTAGTCACTAGGATGCTGTATGAATTGGGTGGTGGTCACTCGGGTGGCAGTGACTTACCTGCATTGCAAAGAAATCACTATAAATCTCTATATGGAATGTGAAATACTTGTCAGTAGGTTCTTTATTCTGTATTAATCCAGTTTATATATTTTTTGGGCCCAACCAATAGTTGATCCCATCCCCCACGTGGCCTTTTGCAGATTTTTTTTTCCAGGGCCACTTTAAGTTCCCAATTCGCCCCTGCCTGGATCTAAGTTCATTAACTGCTCTGTGATGCTCTGCAGGGTTAAGGTTGTGTCTTCTCTGGCCTCAGCTCTGGTTTCACATATGCAGTAAGGTTCTGCACACAACAGAACTGGGCTTAAACCTGAGCAGTCACAGGAGAAGACAATCACTAGGCTCAGTTAGGTATAACAGTCTGTAAATGACAATTGTAAAATCTGCTAAACATTTCTGAATGGCCACCTCAGGAAAGAGGCAGGAGAAAAAGAACCTGGCAATAAAGATATCAGTGTTTTCTCCATCAAGTGTCCATGGCAAAATACTAGAAAGATTAAATAGAGTTTGAAACTATAATCAAAACTGAAGTTTTCTTTACACTTTTACCATGTCTTTATTAACTGAATGGCCCGATTGGTCTGATACAGAATGGTACATATGCCAATTTGCACAGTGTAACTTACATAAACTGCACCCATGAAGAAATATGCAACTTTTCTTCAGCCCCTCTGTGTTTTGCTAGGGCAGATAATGACATATCACCATTAGTGACAAAGCATACATACATTGGGTCTAACAAAAGTGGTGACTATGCAAGCATCTGCAATTTCTTTTCCTAGTTAAGCCTTCAGGGATAACAGGGTGTGACTATTTGCTTATACTGTTACTGAAGAAAACTATTTAAATTAAATTCAATACTGTTATGTACTCATGAGGCAATGAGCATTTTATTTACCCACTGTTTCTATGGAAACACTGGCTAAAAAGATTTGGGGGACTACTGTCAAATGTGTAGGACAAAAATCAAGACTCGAAGAAGGTTTATTGGTTAATGAAAAAGGTATTTTATACACCTCTGACCACTGAATACAGAGCTGTCAC
>WWET01001280.1:190531-225866 GCA_011038615.1 Limnodynastes dumerilii | reverse complement strand
CCTCAACCACCTCAGATGGGAGGCTACTCCACTTATCTATCACCCTTTCAGTGAAGTAATTTTTCCACACATTTCCTTTGAATCTACCGCCCTCCAGTTTATATTCATGCCCTCGTGTTCTATTACACCCCTGCTTTTAAAAAATGTTACCATCCTCTAGCCGGTCACAACCCTTGATGTATTTGAAAGCTGTTATCATGTCCCCCCTCTCCCTTCCCTATATCCTTACTTACCTGCTCCAGCAGCTGCAACACACACAGTCTCCTCTACTTCTTTCAGGTCTGTGGCTCTTCTTTCTTTAGAGCAGGAAGCTCCGCCCCCTCTGCTCGTGACTGCAGAGCCTGGCTGTGATCTGCCAATCCTGCCTGCAGGGAGTGTAGCTGCCGGCAGAGGCAATAGGCACACTTCTGCCCGGACTTGTGCAGCTCTCCTAGTTACTGGACCTGAAGTCCTGCGTACCACCTAACAGAGGTACGCATAAGACGGGTTGAGAATTCCTGAGTTAGACCATTTATGGATGGCAACTCCCTCCCCAAATTCGTGATCCTTGGTCCATGTGGGGAGATGTTTTGGGGTATAAATTGTCAATGCCTATGAACGTTGTATGTTTTATGTGAGCTTGGCGCTCCTTCAAAGTATACTTTTGTTGTTTGCAAATCTCGCAATGTGCCGTGTATACAGTTTGTCACATACTGTTTACTGTAGTGTTTTGAATAGCTGTGCCAGAGAGTGGGTTTTGTGTTTTTTTTTTGCTTTATATATTGTTTGTTCTGTGAAAATTTCAATAAAAATGACTGAATAAAAAAAATAGACAAACACACTGTGGTAACTGTATTTATTATCACCACTTAAGGTGAACATATGTTTCCAATAAATGTGATGCAATTTAATATTTTAGATGTCACTTTATTTTTAAGCAGTTTGTGCTAGCGTGGCTCTTTTGTGGCATTAGACCAGACAGGATAGATATTTTTCCTCACATGCATCAATGGACCTTGGCAACCCATGACTGTCGCCAGAGCACTAGTTGTCCTTCCTTGGACTATTTTTGGTAGGTACTAACAATCGCATACAAGGAACACCCCACAAGATCTCCCATCACATTTTAGTCCTTGTCAAAGTCCTCCTACTCTCATGATACGTCTAAGAGGATTGTCACCTGATCCACATCAGGCAGACTGTGAAGGTCAAATAGCACACTGGTAAGAGTAAGTTACTCTCACAGTGTGTCAATAGACTAGCGCTGGCAGCAGCTTCCATTCTCTAACAGTGACTGTCAGGCGGAAGTTGTTTTGCAGTGTCAGGCAGTTATTGTTATGAACTAATGCTGTAGCCTGTGTTAGGCTGAGGCAGCCCTAAGCTACATCCTGATCAGCCTATTACTTTATAAGACCCTGCAGAAAGTTTAACAAAAAACTTTTTTAAGGTGTTTTTGTGTATTTTCACTTAAGAAACAATATAGTCTTTTTGTATTTCCAGTATCCTAACATCCTATATCATTAAATAAAATGCAATGGCCTATTTCTCTATGGCAATGTATGTCTCTAGGAGACAAGAAATATAACATATTACTCCTGTATATTTATCTCATTGTCCAAAAAATCTTTTCTACACAAGTGCAACAGGAAGATGCAGATTAATTCCCATTTTATATAGGATAATGCCCACTTAACGGGTCAACAAATATTAAATCCCTTCCTGGAACTCATGGAGCATCCCATCCCACAAATTAACTTTTGTATGCCTTTATTTAATTTATTTCATTTAAACACTAACATCTCCCACAAAGCCAATGGTAGAAACATCCATATGTCAAGTCTACCAAAATATCTTTGGACCACCCATAAAAAGATTAAAGGTTTTGCACCCCTGTATACAAAGCCATTTCAGTCCACCACATAATATATAACATCATTTACCCTTTACTTTTGTCAATGCGCCTTACTATGTTACAAAGCACTGAAATCCTGGCCACCAGTTTGAAGAGATTGACAACTGTGATTTTGAATATTAGCAGTGACATAAATGTCTATACAGTTATGAACAGTTCTGTTTACGCAAACCTAGAAAGGTTTAGTCTTTCCCTGTCCACAATATAACAGTACTTTAAACACAGTATACATTTGAGCAGTTGCAGTGCAAGACTCCCTCTATCCTTCACATAGGCACACTGCTCTCTGTACTGTGTATGTTATGTCTATATCTCACAGAATAAAAGCATGCAATTGTAATTACCAGCTGACACAGAAACCTTCGCCCGCTTGAACTTGCTTTTTCTTAGGCCATACTGAAGAGTAAAATAATTTACAAATGTACACTATTCCAAAGGTCTCCAAAGCTGTAATGGTTAAAATGAGAACAATTTTATTTTAATTACAGACAGTTTGATTGAAATTTGCAAAGCCTTTAAAGCTGCCAAATATTAAGCTGGATTAAATCAACCACAGCAACAACAAAAAAAACCCATTTATTTTATCATATATTGTGCACATTGGGGTAGATCCAGAACTACGTTTGCTGTACGTTTACTCGCGTAGCGTATTTTCGTGTACGTACCTTCTATAAAAGGGGGTAGCTGTAGTGGGCGCTATTAAATGGTTGGCCAAGGTTAAAACTAATGTATAAAGTGTAAGGTTGCCTACAAATATGATTATAACTGGGATCTTATAATATCAATGGCTGGAATAATGTAAAGTGCAAATAGTGTCTGGAAGGGAAGGAAGTACCACAGATATGTGCACAGGATAAATATATAAAGAAAGTGCAAAGTGACATAAATTAATAGAATACTAAAAATCACCTCTAATAGAAAAAATAAGTCTGTAAGAACCTACAGACTTGTGTGATCAATGTTCGTGTATCACATAAATAATGTATCACAATAAATACATATATCTTATGGAATCCACACAATAGAAAAATATTAGTGACCGCCAATCCTGTAACCACAAATACTGTCCAGCAAGAACGCAAAGCCTATTATCGGGAACCGGAGAGCAAACAGATGGTCTCTGATAAGTGTAATCAGCGTATACACTATCCATATAATCAGGATAGGTGCAACTGGTACATAATGCTTTTAAGTGCTCTAATTCTAAGGTGCAATAGAGGAACAAAGTTAAACTGAAACTTTAAGTGCAACAATAAATAACATGGAATCAAAAGGTAAAATAATGTCAGTAGAATGGAATGTGTGAAGCTTGAATGGCTTAATTATATATGAATAAGAGATATATAAAACAGAAAAAAATGAATCAAAGTGTTCTTCCAAAAAATGTGAGTGTTAAGACTTATTAGGTCAATCCACAGAGTTCCAAATGCAGTGGTCCCAACTTTCATTTCAGAAATCCGGTATGTGTACAGAAAGGATATAGTCACTCACAGTTCCGCAGGGTGTTGATTGCAAGATAAAGGGCCGGATACAGAACTACGTCCGTCTTCCATAGACGGACGTAGTTCAATAAACAGTAGCTATCGATACGCAGATTACGTACAATAGCTACTACGCATGCGCAGTAGCTACTGTTTATTAAACTACGTCCGTCTTTGGAAGACGGACGTAGTTCTGGATCCGGCCCAAAGTTTCCACGATTCCACTATTCAGCGAGTTCAGTATATACTAGACAGTCCCCAGCAAAACGATTAAGTCCACTGCTTGAAATAAATCGGTACTACTGGGTGCTTTAAAACACTGTTCCCTCCATTCCAGCAATAGTAAATTAAGAGGGATATATCAAAGAAAATGTCTTAAATACAGGTTAAAACATACACGTACAATTATAAATAGAAGGAGTACGGCTTGCATACCATTGCAACACCATGCCGTGAGATGATGACAGTCCCGGGAAGTCTCACAGACCGGTGTTTGAAGATATCTAGGTACCCAACTTTCTTTAGATGTGCTAGTCCCAACGCATTTCGAAGCAGGAGATTCCTTTTTAAGGCAAACAGTTTAATTGACTTAATTGACTCATTCTGTAAACCATAATCACAAAAATAGCTTTATTGTTATATTAAATTCCACCACATGAATTGATCTATATAGTAGACTATTTGATTGAAGTGTAAAGTCTATTGTACCTACAAGAGGTGTCTTGGTAACACTATAAAAAAAATAAAACCATATACGGTAATTTTTTTTTTTTTAAATAGATCAAATGGCTGTCACTGTAAATGTGTTTTTTAAAGTACTCAAATTCTGCAAACAGAGCCAGGTATTTAGCAAATAAAAAGGCACGGTGTCACGTTTCCACTGCTGGGTGAATCTGGTGGTGTGTTTTTTCCCCTCTCACTTTATCCAGTTCCTCTGCAGCCAGATCATAACGAACCTCTGGAGCTTTTGGTGGGATTTGTACAGATAAATGGTGTTGTCTTTTTTTTTTTTTTCAGTTGTGCAAACTGGAAATTTTTACACATGATTGTCGAATTCCCTCACACCACACTATAATTTCATCTTTGATAAATTCTTGTGGTCTTCTTCCGCAGTTATGCTGTCTGGATATTTTGACACATTATTGTTGAATTCCCTCCAAGAGGTCCTTTCTATAATAGTGATCATCTGAATAGGTCTTTTCTATGTGCCATGTTGCACATACAGATCTTATGTACAGCATATCCAGACACATGTTTAAGACTGATTAATATTTCTTTTTTCTAGCAAACAATACCTTAGTGCATGCTTAAGTAACCTGTGGCACTTGAGGTTTTTTTTTAAACTATATTTCCCATCTTGCTTTGCCAGGTGTTAGGTATTCCCTATGCTATTGGGGCATACTGGGAGATGTAGTTTTACAACACCTGGAGTGTCGAAGGTTACCTGTGCCATCTGTATGGCATCATCCACTTTATTTGATGGATATGATTATCAGTGTTTGTTTCACTAATATTACTTCAGTTGCACAAAGTACTATAACATGTATATGTAATTTGCCTATTTTTTCATCTCTTTAGTATATAAAAATGCGGTGGGAGTCCCCGCATAGAAGGACGGTATTGAGAAATAGAGACAGCCGAAAGTTCTTTTTCGGCAGTCCCTATTTTGAATATACCTATCCATTTTAGATTTTTTTTTTCAGAATGGGTGAGTATGCCGATAAGCATACTCACCCATTCATTTTTTGACACGCTTTCGGAAACAGAAAGGGGAGGGTTAGGGTTAGGATCAGGCTGTGGGCAAAGGAGGATTAGAGTAAGGCTTCCAGGAAGGGAAGGTTAGGGTCAGGCTGCAGGGAATGGTGGGTTAGGGTCAGGCTGTGGGGAATAGTGGGTTAGGGTCAAGCTGCAGGGAAGGGAGGGTTAGGGTCAAACTGGGGAAGGGAGGGTTAGGGTCAGGCTGCGGGGAAGGAAGGCTTAGGGTCAGGCTGCAGGGAAGGGAGGCTTAGGGTTTGGGTAATAGAAGGGGAGGGTTAGGGTTAGAATTAGGGGAAGGGTTGGGGTCAGTTTTAACACTTAACTTTCGGAGCACCGCGTTCGGTGCTCCGGGGATCGATTGCTATGCCTCATCGAGAATAGGGCCGTTCTTACCAGGGACCCACACCCATAAAAATGACAGCCTTTTGATATCAATATCTTTAAAAAAAAACAGCCCTATACAGATGGTTAAAAAATATGCTGATTACTTTCTTGCATTTCATACTACTACTTTCTGCTCTTAATCTAATCTATGCATAGCCATAGCACAAGCATATAAATGTACTCAATAACATAGACTAAAAAGAGCTTCATTTGGTCTTGTGTAATGGTTTTTCCTATTTACATGGAATTACATGAAGACTAAACTAGCTTTAGCAAAGCTGTTGGCAATGCTGGAGTAACCTGAGTACTTACAGAAAATGTGAAGAACAGTTGTAGAACAGTTCTACAAGTCTTGGACGAAGGAGAAGGAAGAGACAAATCATGACCTGGCAGGGCACATTTACATTTCTGAAGTGGCACAGCACCTCACTTTAAAGCCTAAGTTGTTGATGTGAATAGGACAATAATGACCAGTCTTTGGAGACCATGACGTATTAGCTGAATTATTGCCAAAGTGACAAAGGCTCATGAAGTTTGAAAGCCCTGCTGAGCATCATAAAGCCTGTCAAACACCAAAAGAGCTGTGTGTTATAACCACAGCTTGAATTCAGTGTGATCACCCAATGGGGTTGCATTAGTACTTGACAAAATTGTCAGTACAAAGACATTTGCTAGATTATTCATTCAATACACATAATTGTATTTTACCTTTTCAAGTTTTAACAATTTCAGAAACCAAAACAACATTCAACAACGAGACATTTGTAGTGTTAAGATTTCAGTACTCTTGATATAATCCATTCCTTTGGGATCCAGGTACAAAGGGCACATTTTCAGCAATGATAAAGCTGAAAGTTTAATTTTGGCTGTACAATTGCTGACAGCAAATAAAACTAAATTACGAAAATGGGTACCATGTGGAAAGGCATATTACAACAACGTGCCTACTTCTGCTTAGTGTTAGGTCGCAGGACACAAAAGGTTAGGGTTAGGCTTTGGAGATAAGAGGGTTAGGCTGCGGCACAGGAAGGGTTGGGGTTGCCTCCAGAAAGGGAAGGGTTAAAACGGGACATAGAACGTTAGGGTTAGGCTGCGGAACAGGAAGGCTGTGGGAAGAAGATGGCTAAGGTTAGGGGAGGGTTAGGCTGATAGTAGGGGAGGGTTACAGGGTGAGGGATATGGTAAGGGTCAAGGTTAGGGGAATATGCTATCCATGGCCGCCGTCATCACATGCGGGGCCCAGGACCCAGCCTCAGGGCCCTGCCCCCTATGTGACATCATTGGTGACGTTACATAGCGCGGGGTCCGGCAGACACGCGTTAGCAGCGGGCCGGTGCACAGGAAAGAACTTCCTGCTACAGAGCTAGGTAAGTAGCGGCGGGCCCCCATCAGGTCCGTAGTCCTGACTGTCCCCCCCCCCGATGATGGCCCTGATCCTACCTATGGCTGTTAGACCAGTAGCAGTGTCCACCGTGTCATGACTGCAGCGTCGAAAAAATCTATGGTGTCGTAGCTGCATTGTGGAATACAATGTGTCACGAAGCCCACACCTCATTACTTTAATTGCTATAATTATTTATCAGCAAGAAATATTTTCACTAATAGTCTGGTGTTCCTTGACTAAACTGATCATCATTTTAAATAAAGCCATTTTGTAAAAGGATATCTATGTAAATAGAAGACATCTAGAGAAGAACATAGGGGCTAGCAGACATGTGCTGTATCCAGAGATTTCATCTGAGATGTAAATGAGCTTGAAATTTGGTAGAGAGCCAGTTTGGAACAAATGGGCAACAGACACAAAATGAGGGGATGTATAAACGATTGCAGCAACATTTGAATGCATTGTATAGTTGAACTCTAGCTAAACCCATATGAAAGAAAAGTACAAGGGACTTGGCTGCAATTTACTCCTCCAAAGGCCTAAACTATGAGCCATGCTGAGCTGAACATGTGACAAGATGTGTTGAACTGTACATGGGCAGTATATGCATCTGCTTTAAGGCTAGGCAGTTAGTAAAAAAAAAAACTATATATATATATATATATATATATATAATCATGTAAAAATGCATAGCGTGGCATGCCATTAACACTTAGCATGTGTTGCAGGGCATTCTGTGACTTTTAGTACCATAAGCGGCAGCATGCCAAGTGGAACGGTTGGTCAGAGGATATAAATAGAGGACCAATTATGACTCACAGTCATTTGCCGAAAGACACAGAGGAAGATGGACCGAGACTTCAGGACGTCACGTTAAGAAAGAAGAGGATGAAGCACTGGAGATCACAATGGGCTGGATCCAGACTTAAAAAGGAGCTTGAAACTAAGAGAGGTAAGTTACTCCTGGGCAAAACCATATTGAGTTTAGGGGGAGTCAAGTTAATTGTATACTTTGCATGCAGGGATATATCTTTGAATTGCTTACCGTAGTAGCTATTGTACGTAATCTGCGTATCGTTTCGATACGTAGATTGCGTATATGTGGTCTTTTAGACCGCATATACGCAATCTTCGTATCTGTATCTATGCAATCTACGTATCTATGTAAGACGGACTTGGTTCTGGATCTACCCCAATATTCTTAATTCTCTAATATGGAATAGTAAATTAGCCATAGAAATTAAATAGAGGCATTTGAAAAGCTTATCAGCCACTTAGATAGATGTCATAATCATCAACAGTTCATATCCTATACAAGGGAGTGAATATTCACAAATAAAACTATTTTGTTATGCACTAAAAACTGCAATTTGCCACCAAAGCGTGAAAGCAGAACTGTAGATGTAAGAGGGTCGCTGGACCATTATGTGCTTGCTTGGACTGGTTGCCCAGGATTGGATGTAATGGTCACATGGGGGTAGATCCAGAACTACATACGCGAGTCAATTTACGCTAGCGTAAAAGCGCCCATTAGTATTTACTGCGCATGCGCGCAGATGTTACGCCACGTAACTCAGAGCATAAGGAACAGTCACGTATCATCATCGTAACTACGCACAAAGGGACGTGCCAACCATACCACAACTGTAATTACAACTGTAATTACTCTTCGGAGGCGGGGTGAGGCATTTAAATCGTACCGTATGGGCGTGCTTAGCAGCGTAAGTACGTGCAGCCATTACGGCTGACAGGAGTTATGCTTTGAAAAGTTAAGGTAGGGTATGGAAAGTGTAACACGGCTAAAGTACGTACGACCGAAGGGAGTGCCTAGGGGAGTGCATAGTAAATACGATACGCTAGGAAACCTAATGGAAGTGTAGCTCTGGATCTGGCCCATGGTCACATCCTAAAGAACTGAACTAATCACAGTACTTTGACTGTAGGGAACCACCAGTAGTCTGTGCACAACAATTCCCCTTGTGTTCCTATGACATGTTGAACTTAGCTATGGATCAATCAGAATGCCGATTCTAGGACTACAGGCCACTATGATGGCTTCTACATCATGCACACACAATGTGAAATATACCACCACACCAATGGAAGTTGCCACATACAATAACTGGGCTAATTTCAGCTGTTCAGCGTGTAGGATATGGCTGTACTGATTAATCAATACACCCACAAAATGGTCCCAAAGCATCTAGACTTATAGTTGAATTATTCAGTCTGTACATCCAGCTGCCACTGGGACTATTTCTAGGAGGACACATTTATCGCTCTATGTATGATTACTATGTGATGTCTACAGACTCGTCATTATTAGTAGTCACACATACAGAATTCCAATGTCATAATATTACAGTTTTAGTGTACAATACAACCGATAAAGCCATCTTCTTTCTAATAATTGAGAATTGTGTATCACACAAAGCAACAAAGCAACCCTCATTAACAGCAGGATGTGCTACCTGATATATGACAGTCAACATGTCGACAGTTAAGTATTATGTTAGTATTACATACATATGTATTATTACAGTTCTGAAGTTTTTTATAAGCCACCTGCATTACATTAAGTGTTATAAAAAAAATGCTAACATAATACTCAACTGTCAACATTTTGACCTGTAAAAATTTGATACCAGAACCTTACATGCCCTGGGCCTTCACATTAACTTTCATTTTGCCAGTATGTTCAAGCCATACATTTAATCATAGAAAGATACATGTACAAGGCATTTCAAACAAGTGTCGCAAACTACAGTATAACAGATAAATCTGACAATGACAAAGAAAGGAGCTGGGGGTCTCAAGGCTCATCGCTGTCTCAGAGACATCATTTTTCAAAAGTGCCTATGCTTTTAGAGTAAAAGGTCTGCTAGCTGGAACCTCCTATTCTGCATTTCATTGTTTCACTTAATGATGTTCTATAGTATTGAAAGTAAATAGTTTCTTTTTCCTCAAGAGCACACAGTTATACATTCTGGAAACAATTTGCCTAAGACTCAGTCTTATCATGTTTCCAGCTACAAGTCTTGCACCTGTGCATGCGAGAATCAGGATGAGTTCATTGATAAAACTGGAATCTTTTTTGCCCCCAGTGTACATCGAGCAAATTAGTTTGATAAATCCTCTGTGAAGAAAGTGAAGGGACAGACAGACAGAAAATGAGGGAGAGACAGATAAACCCAGAGCGGAGAATTCAGCACCCCCCTTCCTGGCTTTGCTCCCATGTCTATTTCAGCCAGAATTGCAGAATGTCAGCCAAGAAAAATGAAAAAAAAAAAAGAAAGAAAAGAAAAGAAAAAAGAGAAACAAAACAAAATAAAATATTCCCCCCTCCTCTCCCAATAATAAGGGGGTGGGATGGGGCTGCTGGCACTGTTAGAATGACGTCGTGTCTCTTACTGCCCCTCCCTTGTTGGGGATGTCAGCTGAGCGGCGGGATAAAACCCAGCATGTGTGAGGGGACGGGGGCATTGTGAGACATGGAGAGCATACGGCCTGCCACTCCACTGAGGAGCATCCTCCTGCTGCTTGCCTTCTGCCAAACTACTCTACAAGGAGGTGAGTGACCATGCACTCCAGTGCTCTTTACTCTAACTCTACAGCCTCACAGCACATGGCCTAGTCACCCTGGGCCATTCATTCAGCAAGATGACTTAAAGGTATATGCAGGTTCATGCAGAACATAGTTTTTACTTATCTGTCACTAAAAGGTTTCCAGAACATTGCATTGCCCAGGATACAGTTACTATAAATACATTATATAATTGCATTAACTACTTCCACATACACAGTACATCCCAATTTTATAAAAGGAAGACAAATTTTATCACAAGCAACATTGACATTTAATATACTATAACTATTCCACGTGCATCTTACCTGACCCTGCAGTGTGCTGTTAAACCCAGCTTTGTGAGATGTTATACCTGCTCTGGAGGTTCCTGTGCTCTGAAACTTTTCATTGCAATAGCAGTTCCACCTCTGCTGCGGCAACTCTCTGCACTGTTACAAAACACATTTGAGGCCAATGCTTGAGTCTTGGAATAACTAATGCTTTTGCAAACAGATGCGAATTCACTCAGTTTAGATATGAAACTAACAATAGCAAGCAGCCTAGAGAAACCTAAACAGTAAGGGGCCCTAGGATCAGCCAACAGCACCCTTGTAAATGAAAAGTTTTTAATGAGACACGTTTTGGAAAGAGCTCAGACATAGCACAGGTACAGGCTCTGGAAACTAATATTTAACCTGTTCACTGACAGATGGCACATGGTTTATAATAGGGAAAATAAAAAGCATGGTCCATCATGAATCAATCCAAGCAGGTACAAGCTTACAGCATGCTTTATAAGGTGCCGTTGATTTATTCATCACACGGAAGCTAGTGCTAACTATTTAATCCTATGCATCAATGCACATGATAAGTAACAAATATAAACAGTAATACTTCATATAAGCAGCAAGAATCTGCAGTCTCTTCTATGAATAAGTAACTTGCATGCAGCTGAAACTTGTGTAGGCTTTTAATCATGATGCATCTTTTTTACAATAAGTTACAGTATGCTCTTTATTAATCAGATAGATGACAAGTCAGACATGCTTGTGGTTTACTAGAGAGACAGTATGTAAAGGACACATACCTAGATACAAGTAGAGTTGGATATCTTCTTGAAAAGCCAAATAAATGCACTTTGCACATATTTCCAACTAATTTAAAAAAAGTGCTAATAAATCACAGACTATTTTGTTCAGCAGAGGTCAGTGACAGTGCTTCATCGAGCAGGGTAAGCACACCAATAAGCTTTGTTAATAGAGTTGAACAGCAAACTGAATACTATAGCACTGACAGAGGGGCTGGGTCTAGACTCACAGCGGAAACAAGTGTATGAATCTCTGCCAAGTTTACATAGATCATAAGAGCATTTGAAAGTGAATTTCACAGAGATTTATTGGAGAAAGCTGTGCGTATATGGGTTGAAGAATTCTGGGTTGGAAATGCACACTTAACACTAATTGAGAAAGATGTAGTTGACTATACATATAATTATGAGATGTAAACATGTTTCTAGCTAGTGAGGGTTATGTTCATAGCTCAGCTAAGAGGAAACATTCTGCATTTGCATCTCTCCTGTGTGATATTTCTCCTCCAAGTTCTGCACTATACAAGCAATGACGTTTGTTTATTGAACTGTTTTTATCATCACAAAATGTCACAACATGCTAGGTTTTATCTATCATTGTAAAAAAGTCAAATACAATCATATACTTCAGTATTATTTCTAGCATCTTCCCACATTATGCAGAAAGTTATAATGTTTCCTGTTTCTGCAGTAATTCATTGTGTTTTTGTCAGATACCTTATACAGTAGTCTGTGGGCAGAACTCTATCATGCATCTATCATGTTCTATGAGAGCTCCATTGTTTGTATCTTTACAATCTACCTGCACAAATTCATTAAACCTCCATGAGATTACTGCATGTTCAGTTACGATATTATACCTTTATATTTTGTAACTTTATGACCCCTAAATTACCAGACAATTGCTAAAGCACTGCAGGCTCATTGTCTTCCTTCTTTCCTAATGATCAACTCTTTAAGGTGTTTTATAGACTATAAAGCTTTTTTTATGTTTCATTTTCATTTGTGTCTTGTAGTAATAGCTATAAAGTGAGTGTTATTTCAGGGAAATCACTATAAAATATATTTCTGCATAGCAATACTAGTCCATAGTTACAAGTTCAGTAAAGCAGTGCCTGTGTTCTTAATGATAAAGGATCAATTGTTTCATCATATCATTGTCTTATGAAAGAACATCAGCTGGGTGATAGCTAAGGCAATTATAACTGACCATGGTACACATCATGTTTTCAGGTTGTCATAGCTTTACTCCCTGGAGTACAAAACATAACAGCGACATGAAACATGTTGAATACATTATAGAAGAGGTATATATGTAAAGTTATGAAAAGCTTTCTATACAATGGTAGCAAGGGTGTTTGCTTGGTAGACTTTATGTATCACAGACCCTCCAACATAACCCATTCCATAAGGTACAAAATACTCTGCTCCTCAGTTTCCAACTGTCAGTTACTATGGTAACCACCTTTTGTTGAAAAGACAAATAGTTTTTAAATATCAGTTAAGTCAGTTCACAAGGTGAGTGACAGTTTAAAGCTCAGGAGTGGAGTTATTGTACCTAATGGAATGGGTCATGTTTGAGGGTCTGGTATCATATCCTATCACTGGGATACTAGGTGTATAATACAAAAAAGGACTGTGTAAATACAGGTCTGTCCATATTTTAGACAAATTCAGCTTAGCATGTATAAGTCATAGTTTTCCATGTTCCAGATTAGCTCAGTTACCATGTTCCATGTAATGATCAATGCCCATCTTTTAGATGGGTTCTGAATTGCTTGTATTACAAAAGATGTGATCTACCTCCAATGAGCTTAGCCAGTTGAATCAGGTATTCTGCAAATAGAGTGCACCGCAATGCAATCGCGTAAGCTTCTGTATGATACTGCTCACAGACATGGTCTCACTTATAGCAACAATCACTGTCATACTTAACCTAATTCAGCTGTTTAAGTTGTAAGGGAAAGTTCATAATTCCCAGCACTGAGAGGTGTTGTCAACATTAAATTTGCTGCTCATGTTTTAGAAAAGTTCAGCTAAACATGTTCTATTGAGGGGGTCGCTATCCTTGTTATTCTTAGATTTAGCTGAAATCTACACTGTAAGAGAACTGTAGTAGAGATCTGTTTCTCAGGCAAATCCAGATGTTTTCTGTCAAGGGAAGGAAAAGCTTTTACTCACAAGTGAAAGCTGACACATTCACATCTGACACAAGAGCGAGAGCTAGAGCTATTAACCCGTTCCTGGCAGCACAAGACTGCACACCACCAGAGTAGTAAGACTGTTGTCTGTCGGATTTCGCCAACTCCATCAAGAGGGTCATATAAAGAGTCACTTAACCACAGATCCACTCATGCGCCTATTTAGACTTTAGTGGACACATTTGTTTCTAGCACTGTTATAGTTAATGAAGCATCATTTTCAGTGTCATTTTGGCATGTTGATTGCAAGAGCATACACACAGTTGAGCAATACTTTGCAGTGTGTATCAGAATAAGGAAGGTTAAGCAGCGTTTTGCAGATGTATCCAATCTGGTCAGGCTCAAGTCTTTTCCTTTTAATTATCTTTTCTTTGTATTTGAATTTTTTTTTTGTACGCTTAAAGTTCACCATTAAGTCCTGTGTTCCAAGTCTTAGAAATGAAGTGAGATCAATATAGAAACAACGTATAAGTCAGATCCCTGATGCATCGTTTAAATCCAGGTCTGTAGAGGATGTTTTTAGGTTTTTGAAGTGATGTTAAATAAATAGCAACATTAAAACAATAACAGATGTGCTTTCATAGATCTGTTGCAATTGTTCTAGTATTATTACTACAATTGTGAAACATTAACACATTTCCTAATAAGACATTTTCATTGATCTTCCATATTGGTTATTGCCAGATTATGTCAGAAAAGTAGTGTTGGCATAAGTTTTCTTACATTTGACAATTATTAGAGTAAAATATCTTCATCAAAACAGATGTAACTTTATACTTTGACAGGGCTGGACCATGCATTGCACTAGATTTGGATCCAGAGGAGTCTGATACATGATACTTCTCCCAGTTGAGCTTTTAAAAGGTTTTTAAGCATATCATTTCCAGAAAATATTGTAGAATGAGGTTTGGCAAGATGCTGTTACTTTTCTAATTTCTTCTATGTTACAATTAAAGAAGATACTTTTGTTTAAAAGAAAACTGTAAAAAAAATTTACTTTTCCTTTGTTTAATTTCAAGTTACTATAAATACTTAGGTAACCAACAAGTAACCTTACACAGCTCAGGTTTAGGTAATTTCCCTATATAACAGTGTTTAATTTACAGCTGCTATTCCCCAACTCTGATTCCTCACTATACTCAAGTAGGCACCATCTTTACAAATCTGATAGACAGCATATAAAATTCATCTGAATTACTGTATGTTTAGCAGGTGGTAACTAACTTCTATAAACACTTGCTATGCTGCTATAAGTCTATGATCACTTGGCGTATGGCCAAAATCTATTACAAAATGAGCTTCTATAGCTATAGCTGCATTTTAAGGCTTTCTTAAAAGAGAGGTTCAAAACAGAGATTTAACGCCTTTTCTATCTCCTCCTATTGCCTATTTATTTATTGAAATAGATGTATAATAAAAAAGGACCAAATCAAAACATTTGAAAAGGGGTATTTTCCCATCGCTATTTCAGAAAACGCTTGCTTTTTGCTAGAGCACATGCACAAGCGACCCATTCCTAGGATAGATGTGAATCCTGTGATCCAGAGTTCCACCCTGGGATCATTTACACATGAGGGGCCTGATCCAGACCTACACCGATGCGCTGTGCTTACTAAAGCACAGCGTATCCGCGTCCACTCTCACCGACATTCCCCCTGTGCGGGCGTATTTCCCATTGCTTACGCCGGCTAAAGGCTACCCTAACTTCAGCCGGTGTAAGCATTGGGTAATACGCTCGCACACAAGCGTATTACCGCTCGAGCGTATTACCGCTACCCCCTCCCTCCCTCATTATAATCCCGCCCCCCGCCCACCTTCACTAACCTTAACGTAGGGACGCTAGGGGGACGCCCCCTCCAGCGTCCCTACACTGTTCCTACGTAGCTACGCTGGGCAACATCTGCCCGACGCATGCACAGATCGGCTTTTCAGATGATCTTACGCCCGCCGTCGCGTAGGTCTGGATGAGGCCCGAGGAGCTGATCTCAGCTGCATGAAAGGCTTGATCCAGTGAAGAAGTGGCCAGAGGGCCAATCTAGGCAAGTCTAAACAAAACAAAAAAAATAACATATGCTAGGTGTCATAGGCATTGACTAAGTTGGAAATCTCTTTCCAGTAGTCTGCAAGATACAGTATGATACATCCATTACATGTATAATAAACACCACCAACCTGCTTGTGTCTGGGAACACAATGGTCATTAGTGATGGATACAAAAGAAATGAGATCTATAGACAGTCAGAAAGAACTGGAGAGTGGCTACAACAGATGCCATTTTCATGCCCAATAGTTTGATTGGCATGCAGATAGTTTCAATGTTCAGCAATATTTAAGAACAGTAATTAAACTCAAATTTAATGCTGGTCTTTGGAAACATTTTAAATTCCTTCCTGTCAGTGCTTCCACTTTCCATCTATTTTGTAAACAGCCAAGCCTGTGGCTACATTAAAGTTTGCAGACATTTCCTTTCTTTGCACTTAATTCCAGCATAAAAGTATACATGAGTAAATGAGTAACATGTGATGTATTCTCTGTAACCCTTGTATAGAAAATGTGCAGGGGTTCCCATGAGCTCATGCAAGGCATACAACCCGGAGTGTAACTAAAAAAGTACAGGCCCTATTGTGGAGGGGGCCTCTATACATGAAGATAGTATCTTTCTTTCACCAGGAGAAGGTCCTACTAAACAATATGTATTTTAAATAAAATTAGTTTCAGCATAATTTTCACACAAATATTCGTGTGATATCCTTATTACATTTGTAATCTTTTCTACATAGAGGACTTATCTAGACCATCGTAAAATGAACGTTTAATAGAAAACACGCGCTTTTGTGAGTTGTGCATAGATGTGCTCCATGCACCATGAATGGATTGCATTCATTGAAGGGGTTCCCTCTGTAGGTGGGTTGTGGTTAGAAGTAGGAGGGGTTTAGTATGTCAGGGTACAGTAAGATCCTTACGTCCATTCCATCTCTTTTTTAAGTGGGGACGGATCGGAAGTTTTATGGTACAGTCTAGTTGTTGGAACGTGCAAGCAATGAAAGTGGTCTCCCATGAATGTGTGGATACAGCAGTGATCGGCAATAGGATCTCTTAATCTGGTCCTTCAAGACCAAACCCACAGCCTCATAATGTGAGAAACCAAACAAGAAATGTTTTGGTTCCACACTTGGCACATGAGTTTAGTTATGCTGCCAGGATCACCCCCATCAATATCTGATTAACAGAGCCCTCTAATGGTTATATCTAATTTGCTAGACATGTGAGCATACTGTATACTACTAAGGAAGAAAACCCTAACCTATTAATGTAATGTTTCCCTATAACTGGATTGTGTAACATGTTAAAAATATTTCTGGGCACAGATGCTGTGGCCTATCAACCTAATAAGTCATTATATATAGCCCCAAGTCTGGATCCAGACTTAAGTAAGTGCTTGAAATTAGTTACTCCTGGGCTAAACCATGTTGATTGTAGGGGTGATCAAGTTAATTGTATTCTTTGCATGCAGGGATATATCTTTGAATTGCCTACTACATACAGATACTGACCAGCTTTACTATTTAGACTTGGGATAGGAAACATCACCTCTCAACTCTAATACTGTTTGCAACAGATTAAATATGACTCCCCTGAAATCAACATGGTTTAGCCCAGGAGTAACTAATTACAAGCACTTACTTAAGTCTGGATCCAGCCCTAAATGACCAGGCCTTGTCCAACCACCCTCAGTGCAGCAGCATCCACATGCAGACATACTTCAGGGAACCGCATGTGCCATCCTGGGCTTAGTCTATTAGTAGCTGGAACAAACCCTTGTTCTCTGTATTCAGACATCTCACTTTTCATAGAAGATGACTGCAGTCATTTTGCTGGTGGCCGGCATTGTGTTCTGTGGCATGGGTTTAGCGTGCATCTAAGTCCTGCACTTTTATCTGTGTATAAAATTTATATTTATCTAAAAATTAAGAGAACTGGATTTGATCCAAGGCAGTTCTAACACTGAACTGGGCAGAAGATCATATCCCCCTCTCCTCAGGCTCGGCTAGCACTTATTTGATGAAGTTATAGCGTGTAAACCACTTTAGACTATGTTTTACTGGTCCTTTAACACAAAACAGCAAAAACTTGATCTGCGTGCATATAATTCAATCAAAAGATTCAAATTTCACTGTGTTCCCTCATTACCATGAATTCACAAAGAACATAATAAATTGAGGGCACAAAGGATAAGTGCAAAATGTATTTGTTTAAATGATGCAGTCTGAAGAGTCTTATTAAAATAACATTATATTTAAAAACCTGGCCAGACATTTCTATTAAATAATTTTCCAAGGACATTCAGGTTTTTTTTTCTTAAACTTGATTTATTAAGCTAAAAGTAAACAGAGTCAGGTTTAGTCTGCAGTTATTTCCACACCACATAAAACTGAAATAAACCCAAACTGTTATATTAGAGAGCAGCATACTTTAACCGACTGATTAAAGTTACGATTTAAGCCATTTAGTCCCCTGCTGCTAGACATGGAAAAACACACCATAACATTGCCACAAAATACTTCCTGGTAAATTAATATGCTGCATTCCTATAAACACTGCTTTAGCCAAAAACGTGGCTGACATTTTATGCACTGTACATGCGTCATTCTTATCCATGTCATACTATAGCCCTAAAAGTAGACGTTGTACAGATTTCCACATCAAAATACACAAAGCTTCAAAACACATGCAAAACTAGAGGAGCCTGTAAATACATCTAACGGCCATTGCTTTAAAAGGTTTAGTGAGATGACAAATTGAACAATGTATATAACAAAATATTGCATATGTTTATCATTCTCCATGTTGTTTAGGCTTATGATTGGCAATTACTCTTTTTTGGGCTTGGCTAAAATCTACAGCCGTTTAAACCCCCAGTGGATTTGATGGTTAGGGTTAGGAACAAATGTGGAAGAATATATATAAAGGTCCCAGTATGGGGGCAAAAGACAGTTGGTTTTGTTCATACTTAAAACAAACTTCACTACTACTAATAGAATAAAACATTTCAGACAGGATCTAATGGAGGAACTTGACATGTACAATTGAGAAAGTCTGCTCAAAAGAGTTTTTATATATAGTGCCTTCAGATAACTTAGTGCTATACAGTCATAATGTGTTTTAAATAATTCACCTGCCTTAATTAACCTATTGGCTATTAACGGTGACCCAACATACTGTGTAACATTCAACAAGTAGTCCTTTTTTCTGAATTCATTTGGGCATAGCATTAGAAACGGTTGAACTACAATATTTTAAAAATAGCTTTTGCAAAGCAGTACAAACACAATTACAATGGTGTGCGTGTTTATGCCATGACTGACAATGAGGGTTAAATGTGTAACACTCGGGAGGTCCTTTATAGAGGATATGCTATATTAACCCCAAGGGATTTCAGTAATTGGCAGCATCTGCACTCCACGCTGCTGCCTGTTGCTCTTCTAAAGTAGAAATGCCTGGTTTTAGTTTTGCAAGCATTACGTATGACAGACAGAGTACATTAGCCAAGATCAATCTCCAAGGAAGAGGTAAAGTATTAGCTGCTTTATGTCCCATCTTTCTCTACAGCTGAATAAGCTTTGCCAGCTGTACAAGAAACAAATTCCTCTAAAAGCCTCCACATTCCTGTCCCCTACATCACTACACGCTGTAGGAGATCATTGAATTGTGCGTCTCATATACTACGCTTACAGTATGCCAGTCACTGATCATGACTGATCTGTTGAGATCCTTCTGACACACAGAACAGGGATTTATGCAACACGTGATCTAGAAGAAAAACATGTTATATTTGGTGCTTGCTTGCAAGTTAATGTGATTGATGACCAATGGTGTTGAACAACAGCAAGAGTCAAATCTAAGAAGAAAGGGAAGACGCTAACAACAGTAGTAATATAACATAAGAAAAACTACTGGTTCTGAAAAGAGGTTTACAAATATAGTGACAATGGGCTGGATCCAGACTTAAGTAAGTGCTTGAAATGAGTTATTCCTGGGCTAAACCATGTTGATTGCAGGGGAGTCATATTTCATCTGTTGCAAACAGTATTAGAATTGAGAGGTGATGTTTCCTATCCCAAGTCTAAATAACAGTGTGATAGTAAAGCTGGTCAGTATCTGTGTGCAGTAAGCAATTCAAAGCTCTATCCCTGCATGTAAAGAATACAATTACCTTGACTCCCCCTGAAATCATCATGGTTAAGCCCAGGAGTAACTCATTTCAAGCACTTACCGTACTTAAGTCTGGATCCAGCCCAATGTGTAGATAAGAATTTACTAATTGTATGATAACAATGCACACATACTCTTTACCATGACCCTTTCCGCTTGGTTTTAATGTCACTGCTCCCAATACTTCCACCTCATTTACCATCATGAGAGAAATAGAGGCAGGAGAAGCAAGGGAAACATTCTCCATATTTTGCTCCTAGCAGTATAGAGCCATATGAACGAGTTTGAGTGAGGGGAAGCCATGGACATCCAAAGCTTGACTGCTACCTTAAGATTTCCTTTCTGTCCTCACTTAACCTGAAGTCTACCTCTACTGTACAAATTAGATACCTTTTCCATCCTACTAGCACATGTACCCACCTTGGTGTCGGAAAACCCTATAAAAAATACTTCTGGAATAGCAGGACTCTGTAAAGCACATAAAAGTGTCTGGATCTGGTCCATAGAGTCAATTTGTACACCAAAGACTGATTCATTATTTGACAGCTGCTACATGGGCATCAGGGACTGGAACAGGTACAAATGCAAACTGTGTCCTGGTCAGTTTCCTTCATTCACACATTGCTTTCATGCTCTCCACTTACACTCACACTAACTGTACCTAATGCACTGCCAAAAGACATGGCCTAATTGATGGTCTATAATAAACATATTGCTGCTTTGACACATAATATCACCATGGTTACACAGCCATGAACAATAATTAAAATTGATGCTCACAACTATATTAAAAACTAAACATAACATACATTAAAAGCATACATAATAGGCTTAAAAGAGATATCGACTTCCTTCAGTTTAATAAAGTTAATGCATAATAAAAAAAAAATTGTATTTAAATATTTATATTAATTATTGTGTAGGGTTATTGGGTATATTTTAGTGGATAGTTTATTTTTTGATCCAAACAGGTGATTATTACTGGGTGACAAACTTTCCTAAAAAGATGTCTGTGTGCACTAAACAATTTCTCAATGAGTCGCAATGTGGTCCTAACACATGGTAAAAGGCTAGAAAGTCCTGTTCACTTCAATTCACTCTCTAGTCTCTTAAAGCGTATAACCCAAAAAGCGCAATGCATTCTTCCATTCCACAGGGCTTATTGCTCGGGAAGCATGGAGGGCTTTAGTGCAGAGAGAACACAACATGGTTTATTCTCAATGAACAATGCCGTGAAGTGATGTCATTGACAGCATGCTTGACAGGGACTTGATTTCTTTCTTTATTGTACAATTAAGAGTGGCAGAGACTAAACTGCTGATCATTTGAGACACCATTGAGAGCCTCAATTGGCACAGTAATTAATTGCAGAGATTATTTTCAAGGGACTGCATGGAACAGCTGCAGCACTAATCTGCAAGGTGTCAGAACCCTGGACAGCTGCCCTACAGATGGAGGTTTATTATGGGCACAGGAAGCTGTCAGTTCTGTCTCCTGTAAGCCCTTTTATGCAACCCGTGATGCCAGTTGGCTTAATGCACCAGGCAGTGATAGTCATAATACTCCTAATAAGCTTGTGATGATTGGGTATTTACTCATTTGACATACATAAATATCATGCCAGACTTTGGTGATGGTGATCCTTTTGACGCATGGTAGTAACACCCTGTATTAATAGCAAATGATTATAAGGCAATAAACATCCGCAATGAACAAGTATCAGAAAGAGAATGTAACATGTAACATGGTAATTAGTTTCAAGATTACTTGAGCTAAAGGGGTTAGAACAAAAACTGGGTGTGGCATGTGTCCATGGTACATCACAGAGGCTTTGCTCCATGCAAGACTCCCGGAGAATCTCCATAAACCCACATGCTCAATAGTGAAAAAAGGTGGCTAGAGGTTCCCATCAAACCTATAGCTCACATACCCCATGAGATGATTATGGCTTTTCTATTGCATTCTTGGCAAAGCTACAGAGGACAGACAGCTTTAAATAAGAATTGTATGACATTTTAATGCCAACTTGGCAATTTATGCACAGAGGTGCCAGGAGAAAGCCAATATAATATACAGTAATCATCCTTTATGCCACAGACAATGAATCTCCCTTTTTTGGGTCAAATTTACTAAGCTGCGGGTTTGGAAAAGTGGAGATGTTGTCCATAACAACCAATCAGATTCTAGATCTCATTTAACTATTGCATACTATGGGTAACATCTCCACTTTGCCCAATCCGAAGCTTAGTAAATTTGGCCCTTTGTATAGTTGTTGTAGTACATGCATCTAAATACCTTACTGATGATGTCAGGATATGGAGACGGATAAGGACTTAATGACAGGTTAATGTAGTTGCACCCAAATGTAAAAAATAGATAAAAAATAGATAAAAAATACCTATGCTCAGTTTATGTTAATATTTGTTCAGACTTAGAGTATTCACATGCCCCAACAATTCAATCTTGTGTAGATGCAACTTGCTATTCAGTTTGCCTTCACCATCTCTACTTCTTCTCTGTACATGAACTAGTTTACATACCTCTTACAGGTTTATATTTTTATAAAAATTCTAACATGATTTGCTAATCATGTTAACTTCTACATTTAGGACACCAGTTTTAGGACTGGCTTCCCAAATGTAGAAGTTATTAGGACACCAGATTTCTATATATATAGGACACCAGTAATACATATGATAGATATGATGGTAAGAATGTTAATCCTGGCACATATGTGCACCCTGTTCAGAGTTCTGACAGATGCACCTCTGGTGTAGCTGCTGTGTTCCTGCCTGCACTAAAACGCCCAATTAATCATTTTAATACATGTGGAAGTGAACACAGGCAGATCACCTACTTTGTATCCAATTGGGTGCTTATATCTAAAAAATGTCTAGATCATGTCCTTTATCTCAGTACTGCTATAGACAGGCCCGGCAACAGAAATCTTGAGGACCGTTACCCATATTTTTGGGGCCCCCCATTCCTCCTCAATAGTGTCTGCAGCAGTGGATTGGAGGGGTCCCTGTCAACCCCGGGCCCGTTCACAGTTTTTCCCCCTTGTGCCCGGTCCTGGCTATAGATGCCCCCATAACGCAGTTCAGTCATTCTTCACCTCTACCATGTGACACCAGACTATTAACTTGTATACAATTGCAGTGTGTTGACTGGAGATAACTGCAAGAGCAACCACACCGTGCCAGTCATTTCAGTGGACCACCAGACAGAATCTATGTGGCTCCCCTGCAGTTTGTTTACTAAAATACCCTTAGGCCAGTATTGTTGCAGTGCTCCCCCACGTCCGACCATCTTACACTAAAAACTGGCGCTGTTGTATCAGATATTGTGTGCTCCAAATTCCTCTCACGCTGAGATCAACAGTTCTGGAATTCTCAATTCCTCCAGGGCTCTAGTAATCAAACACACACCTCTCATGCAGGGTTGTGGTTATTTGTTTTAAACCAGTCACTGCAGAGCAACCTGCCAGACATTCTTGTATTAACTATTTCCCCACAAAACTGTGCACATTGCTGTCCACTCACTAGACACATGCCAGATATTACCATATAACTTCATCTTGGCTATGCAATACAGTCTTTTAGTACAAAATTATGCAACACTACATCCGGACAATCGTCCAAAAACCAGAGATCAGAAAATGTTGGGAAACACAATCCATAATCATTCATACTTAAGCATCATGACAGTGCTAGATTTATAAAGCCACTAATCATAACTTTTTCCAAATTGTCTGTGTGCTACACAAAGGAATGTGTTTATAATGAAAGCAGCACGGCTCAGAGCATCTCTAAAATCAAAGACATGCACAACATATAAGAGTCTCATTTATCTCCACATGTGACATTTAACAGACTTTCTGCAATATATCTATTGCAGAGATATATTAAAATATTTCACAGCACTGCAATAGATATGGTGTGTCTTATTATATGTTATCATAACAATACACCACAAGGTGTTCCTTGCAATATGTGCATAATTAAAAATTACATTGGTTTCAAAGATGATTTCCAGAGCTACAATCCTGGCTACAGAATAGACAACAGAGGTTTGTAGTAAGTTGAATCCATTCTGGGATAAAAAGGTTACCAGTGAAGTTCCTCAGGGATCTGTACTCAAACCAGACCTATATCTTATCTTTATTGGTGACATTATAAATGGTATCAAGGGTAAAGTATGCCTTTTTACAGAAGACACACCAGGAGGGGTATACAAAATAACTGATGATCTAGGTAGACAGGAGGAATGGCAAAATATCCAAAATGGTGCACTTGGGGCCTAAAAACCAAAAAGGTTAATAACAACATAACGGCACTACATTAGAAACTACTGATGAGAAAAGTTATCTAGAAGTCACTATGTCCTATGACATAAAAGTAGCCAAGCCATGTAACAAAGCAATGAGAAAGTCATCTCAGATGCTTGGCTGCATAGGGAGAGAAATACCGGTAAGTAGCAGAAAGAGAGATGCAGTAATGACACTTTATAGTGCATTTATAGGCCTTACCTGGAATACTGTGTTCAGTTCTGGAGGCCATATCTCTACAAGGACATGAATACATTAGAGAATGTGCAAAGAAAGGTAATGAAAAATGTGCATGGCCTGTGTCACATTATATACAAAGAAAGACCAGAGGAACTAAACATATAACTTGGAGCAGAGCGGGGGAGGGGATATAATAGCAACTTCAAATTTATCAAGGGGTTTAACCAGGTACAGGAGGGTGACATTTGTCAAAGGGTATTTGATAAGTGAAATATATGTGATAGAAGCTAAAACAACAGAACAATTTTAAAGATGCTTGATCTAAATCTAAGGATGTCCTTAAATGAAATTAAGGGTCAAACAGGGTCCAAGGTCATAATGGTGTTTTTTTACAGAAGACTGGAAAGGCCAAGCGCCTCTTAACTGCTGTCACATTTTATGCAAGGTATAGGTACACAAGAGTACATAGAGGCACGTAGGCGGAGGAATAGAAAGGACTGAGATCATAAAAATACAGTATGTATGTAGTGAAAATAATTGTGTTATGTTGTAGTGTTGTTTTGAAAGATATTATTGATGGTTGAGTCTAATGATTTTGAAAACAATTAAATGTGGTGATTGATTGAGATGTTAACACTGAATATCACTATCAAAACATTTAACTGGTGGTTAGAGTTGTTCATACAAATGAAATTTTAAATTGTGGTGGGACTGAAAACAGTAGAGAATATATATTATTAAGTCTTGCACACATAAGGAGAACTTGGGCTTGATAAACAGTAATGGGGGATGTTTACTTAAATAGATTCTAAATATAATTTATCTGGTAGCGTTAATTTTTCAAAATGAAAGCTAGAATCTATTTATTTATTTTTTTAAATCATTTTTATTCAATGTTTTCCTTCATATGCATTTACATAGGGAGCACATAATGCTAAACTAGAATGCCTTATAAAAAATATTGCACCCCTTCTATTCTACTATTGAATAAGTGTGTGTTTATATAGGCATGGACCTCAGTTACGACAAATTACAATGTAATTTACCCTAGCGGGTTATATTATTGTTTCATAATCGGACTGTTCCTCCCACTCACTATTATAGTAATGACTTCTACATCTTCCGTGCAAATTCCCTTCCATCTCCTCCTCCCTACACTACAATCACTTCTCTGGTTACATCATGGACTACAAATGAAAGCTGAACTGACAGACATGTTGCCATTACTCTGCAGTTATTGTCAGCAACGACTTGATTACTAATTTGATAAGCATGCACAGCTTCATAGTTTCCAAGAAAAGAAAACAAACAGAAATCTGTCCACGGTCCTACATAATAACAAAGAAAACAATCGAAGGAGTTGTGATGTGTGTCATGTTATTATGACCATCTCATTGTTTTGTTAACTTTTTACTGCACAGGAACTTTCTTAATGATGTGCTCACATACTATGAAATAATCCTATAAATAAATTACAAAGCATCATGATCAAAAGGGAACTAACAATGGAGGGAAAAAAGTAATTAGTGCCACACTTTCTATGGGGTCTCAAGGTTCTAAAGGTGTGATTTAATTTATGTCTGGGCGTCATTACCTGCATCGTGTGGCACTTCAAATTTTAAAGCAAAGAGTAACAGTTCTGACATTTGTGGTCCGAGAACAAAAGTATACTGACAAAAATGCCATAATGGCTAACTCACCAGAGCAATAATATTGGACACCACACAATAGTACACTGACAATTTTACTTACAGATCAAAAGTTGTGTGAACTGAGAAAAGAGGGACAGGCAAAGGATATTACAGGGGGTTTTCATAAACTATGAGAATAGTATGCTCTCCCCCATGGATCAACTTAAGCTGCACTGGTGACAAAGAAATCAGAAAAGGCAGTCAATAAGAAATTAGGATATAACAGCTTTAACTGGGAAGTATTATTGTAGTATCAATACTATAAGTCACAGAAATGTCATATATATTTCAAAAGTCCCTCTTAAACTGATTGACAGGTCAGTGACAACACAGATCATATAGGCAGGAAGACTGCTATGTGACATAGGTGAGAATGATACAAACAGTCTGGAAGACTTACATCTTACCCTGATGTACAAATTTCATCTTAGCCAGTTATCAGTATCTGTGACAATGTGGGAAAATAGTAACGGTGAGCTCAGCCATTTTATCTGATCATTTGCTGTTGGGATGAAGGAAAGGATGTAGGATGCTGTACAGCGCCCACTAGTGGCTGGAGGATAAAACACGTTTTAAAAACAATTCTCTAAGAGAAATATTGCTATTCCTTGGGATGGAAGGGGGATACCAGACAACCTAAATTTCTACATGAATGTATGTCAGTATTTTACTTCTTGAAAGTAACATAATTGTATCTTACATTGTCCGCAGGAGTCCCTGGCGCAGGAGTAGGTGGTGGTCAATATTATCCAGGAGGAGGTGCAGGAGCATATCCAGGTAAGCTTAATATGCAGACAGGTGTGGGGTAGAGCACTTTATTGTACTTTTATCAGGGCTCGAATGAGAGGTATAAGGGGCATGCCATACCATCACTTCTCCCACAGATTTAATTGAAAAGCTATAAATCTCCATTCACTTATCATTTCTATATTTTCATAATGCCACTTCTAAATATCCATACAGCCACTTCTAAATTTCCACTTCGACCACTGCTATGTACACAAAATGTAGTCAGTACCTACAAATTAGGCAGCCATTTTGTGAAAGAACCAAACTTTCATTTTCACATATATTCACTTAGCGAATTTATAAGCTAGATCTTGGCTTTTTACACAAATCTGCCACCTTCACTATATGTAGGTGACATAAACACATTAAGAGAGTTGCATTTTGATGAAATCCCATAAAGTGTCATATGGAGAATAGTATTGATCCACAATAATCTCTAGATGCTGTAGTATATTACATAATTTTCTATTCTAGCTTTTGGCCAGCCGGCATATATTTGTAATGTGTATGAGCACGCCCTGTAAAAGAGAACTTGGACAGCAACGACTTTAACTAGGAAGTAACACCTTTTACAAAATTGCAGAGCAATACCATGTAATAAAGTGCATGATGCATATATTTACATCTCCTATAAAAAACAACATTTACAGTCTGAAAAGTAGATCATCCACTCCATGATCACAAAGTTGCATTTGTCTATTTTCTTATTTTATTCAATGCTTTTGTTATTTCTATGTTGCTACTACAAATGCTCTTACATTCCTTTATATTTTACTCCAGATGACTATCAATATTTTTCATATATTTACCATAGGGGCTGGAATTGGAACAGGAGGTCTAGCACCTGGACAAGTAGGAGGACCAGGAGCAGGTCAGTATTTAACTACAATATCCTACTGTCTAACATTAAATTCAAACCACAATAATACAAAGCAGATGGAATGGGTTTTAAAGATTCAATTCAAATGATTGTTATTAAAGCAAAAAGGCTAAGGATTCACAGTTACGTAGTTTTCGTCTTACGTAGTTGTTTTAAGAATTGAGCTACTATGCAGGCGTAGCTTATTTACGCTATCTACTTACCATTTCTTTAGGTAGATTGCGTAGGTGCGGTCTTTCGATAGCTAAATAAAGCTACTACGCATGCGTAGTAGCTCTATCCTTAAAACAATGTACGTAAGACGAAAACTACATAACTGTGAATCCGAACCTAAGTCTGCAGGTTTTTAAAATGTTATTTAAAAATGTTACAATGTATTAATAGAAAGCTGGTATACTGCTATATATCTATAACCCCCTTATGCTGCAGAAAGAACAGACCGATATTTGTCATATATTTGTCTACTCCTATTTTTCCTTCTAAGCAATCAAAATATGTTTATAGATACAAGAAACATAACAATAACATGCTACGATATTAATGAGATATTGAAGTGACAACCTAATGTATATCTTTAATATAAACATTATCTATCTTATACAGGGTTATATCCCGGAGGAAAACCACCCAAACCAGGTAAAAAGATGAATTTGTAAGAGTGGTAGGAGGTGATGTGAAATGCTGGCAATCAGAAAAAGCTACATCAGGAACAGGCTTTTTTGGCATTAACAAAAAGCTCCACTAAATAAGGACAAAGGACCGGATTCACAACCCCGAAATTTTTAACTTATGTGTCTAGTTTTCCATTTATAGCTGCTACGCATGCGTAGTAACTATTTTACGCTATCTACGTAGCGTTTCGTTATGTAGATTGCATACATATGGTCGTAAAGACAGCATCTTCTACGCAATAACTGCCAATTTTAGTCTGCAGCCAGCATTGAACGCCCAGACATCTTCTACCAATGCTGTACCCTCTCACTGTTGTTAATGTAACTGCCAGTCCTATTTAATTTTCTGACTATAATTCATGGGCCATGGAGGGTGTCTAACTGCTGATCAAATAACAAACATTATCAAAATGGGTCTGAACCAGACTAAGACATTGCTGATTCACAATACCACTCATAAGAGATCAGGGCACTTCCCCTGCTCTGCTACATGCAGAGAGTGCATCCGTGACCCGGGGCAACCGTAACTATTCCGCACACATGCAGAGAGTGAATCCGTGTCCCGGGGGCAGCCGTAACTATTCCGCACACATGTGGAGAGGGAATCCGTGACCCGGGGGCAGCCGTAACTATTCCGCACACATGCAGAGAGTGAATCCGTGACCCGGGGCGACTATTACTATTTTACTATTCTGCACACATGTGGAGAGGGAATCCGTGAGCCGGAGCGACTGTTACTATTCCGCACACATGTGGAGAGGGAATCCGTGACCCGGGGCGACTGTTACTATTCTGCACACGTGTGGAGAGTAATCCGTGACCTGGGGAGAACCTTAACTATTCCACACGCATGAATAGTGAATCGTAAGTAATGGCTAAACCCAGCCCTTACTGTAGGATTTAAATGCCAAATATAGACTGCAGAATGGATTCATTGCATGCACAGTACATAGTCAGAGCTGACTTACATACGTAGCTTACATAAGTCAGCTCTTTTTCTTAACTCTGGATCAGGCCCAATGTTCGATGTTACAGCGTACATTTGTAGGTATTTATTTGCAATGTAAACGTAAAAACCGTCCATGGGAAATGCATTTGTATTCCCTTTGCAACTTATTCATTGTTCAGTTTTGTGACCAAATAAAATACAGTAAATGTAAAATTCACTTAGTTACACAATTTATTTGGATAGTCATACTGATGTAACAGGCCAAAGTAATGTTATGGAATTCGGTCTACTCACAAAAATATAAATTATTCCCAGGCTATAAGCAAATTTCCTAACAGCACAGTAAAATTTAGATATTTCATTTACTTTATGTTGATACATTTCTGTATTCCCAGATGTAAGAAACAGAGCTCTGTAATAATGTGCTCTGCATGGAAAGCCAAGCAAAACACACATATGTGAACTTCAGATATTAACTGAATTAAGAAGTAATAACCATAGAATATTCCTTATTAATTAATGTCTCAAAGGCATTATACTCACTTCCCTTCGTTTTGTGCAATTTGTGAATTTAGTTTATTTAAATTATTTTTAAAATGTAGAATTTCCCTAGTGTCTATTTTTTTTCTAGAAGAAATGATTATAGCGTCTACTTAGAAAGCAGTGTAATAAGTTACTCTAGTATTTTCAGGTTACTTAATATATTTTTATAGGTGTTGGTGGACTTGGAGCTGGTGGATACGGAGGAGCTGGTGGTGGACCTGGTGGCTATGGAGTCGGCGGACTTGGAGCTGGTGGTTTAGGAGCTGGCGGCCTTGGTGCTGGTGGTTATGGAGCTGGCGGCCTTGGTGCTGGTGGTTTAGGAGCTGGCGGCCTTGGTGCTGGTGGTTTAGGAGCTGGTGGCCTTGGTGCTGGTGGTAAACCACCCAAACCAGGTTAGAAACCAATCACATGTCCATGCATATGTGTTGCAGTACATGCACAGTACATTGATTGATAATATTTACTGTTTTCTCTGTTGCCCATAAATAATGCTTTTATAAGAGAAAAACAGAGTTTTACCAATTTGTTATGCTGCAAATATATCTGAATCCAGATTTCATAGGTTTGCTTGTTTTTTTATGGAACACCATATAATAAAACAGGAAAGTCAGTGTTAATGAAAGCTAAGTAATTTTTACATGTTTAAAGTTAAGGGATCATTTTGTGTTATAGATATGTTTAATAGTAAACTCCAAACCCTCCCTCCACCCAGTAACTACTTTTTACTGAGCTTTTGTACTTCCTGATAAGCTAGAGAACCATCCATTGCAACAACAGAGCCAGACAGTTCTACTGTATTGCCATTAATGGCACTGAGAATATGAAATATGCAGGAAGAGGTGAGCCCAGTCAAGGGTCAGGATTCTGCCTGACTTAACAAGCACAGATCAGGTAATATGGAGGGGACATTAGTGAAAATAAGCATTTTATATATACTTCAGTTAATAATGTTAGAGTGGTCTGGATCATCACTTTTAAATCTTTCGTGATCAGATCTGCAAGTAACAGATTGGGTTTGGGTATCCATAATCATTATTGCAGTACTGCAATAGCTACATATCTGTGTGACTGGTCCCCTAACCACTCCCCTCACACCAACAGACCCTACCCCACAAACATAGCCTTCCTTCAGTTTTCCAAGCGGATTGGTAGGTAGAGCATTAGAACGACAATTCTGTATATTGTAATACTAAGGCAAGCCCACTTGTAATAACAAACCGGCCTATTGGTCAGAAGTTGTCATTTTACTTAAGCCTGAATCAGAAAACATGGAAGTGTATACAGAACACAAATTCAGTCAAATATTCGATTCAAAAGCAATGGAACAAGGGAAAAACTGGAATAGAGGATACGGTCAGTTCAGATAGGAATCAAAAAATCTAATCAAATTGTAAAAATGATTTCTTTGCAAGCGATTGTTTATTAACATGATGTCTTAAAGTGGTACTTCTTATGACTCATGAGTTATAACCTGTATAATGAGAGACTCCTGAGCTCTGCAGGGGGGAAGGGTTAGCAGATTAACCTCCAAACCCTGCATCTCTCTCTTAAGAAGTGGGTGGGGTATTAATATTTCAGTGCATCTTTGCTATGATGTGAAACTTGAAACTTTTGGGTTATAAAGACTTAAATGAGTTCCACTTTTGGAGATGCACAACTCAGACAAGGTCTAGAAGTGGCAAGCAGTTTACACTATATTGGATGTGTTTCAGACGTTTTACCTTTATTTTTGTCTTTTATTAAGGTTATGGACAAGGTGGTGTTGGAACCGGTGTTGGTGGAATTGGTAAGATATACTGCTTTAACTGCTGTCAAACAGGTGCTGGCTGCAGTATATTATACTGTAGGTTCTTTCATTTATTTGCTTATTTACCGATTATTAATTATAATTAATTAGTGATAATTAGTAATAGCAATCAGGACTGATATGTTCCAAACAAAGAGCTAACAGAAAATAATATCCTTTCTCATCTGAGTCTACCTAATGCTAACATGACAGCTGTTATTTAAATCCTGGTAACTTATATGTACCACAACAGAAAATCTCCAAGCTGTCCAAAACATTATTTCATGTGCAGTGTGACTGAGGTGTGTTGAATATTACTGGGCTCAGAGAAAGGAAGGGCAAGGGATAGTAATTAGAAGACTTCTCCTACAAGATCATTAGGCTTATAGAGCAACTGTTTAAGATCACTGGTGCTTTTCTAGGTGCTCCGGGGGCTCAGCCAGTAGAAGCAGAGCCAACAATTACCCCAGGTATGAAGAAAAAGAATCTGCACATTAAATGATAATGTGCAGATGACTGTGGCAACAGTCTCAGGGATGGGAACCATTTCTGTTGAAATCGTTCACTCCCAAATCTTACTAACTGAAGCTAATTAACCTAAAGTATGTAATTTGTCTGCATTCTAATGTAATTTAGTTTTCAACGATGCTCTCATGGTAAATTAATCAACTTAATAAAACTTTAACCAATTTGACAACAATCAAAGTAATATACTGCTTAACCATAAGTAATGTAAAAGGGCATAAAGAGCTCTGCACTAATATAACATTGTCCGAAATTCAACTGCTTACTCTAGACTGCAACTGATCATATTAGATATTAGATATAAGGTGCTTTTACTGTACATTTCACAATATCTCAGTTGCTTTCTCTGTTCGACCTTGTTTTTTATGCCTTTATTTGTGGTTTTTGACTATTACTAGCTATTTTCAAACATTCCTCTTTACCTCATTTGCCCTATGCTGTTCTAGCTGCGTATAACCTTAACTTTTTCCAAAGATTTTTATGACTATTGTCATAGCAGTTTAAAATGTTCATTACTCTATAGGAAAAAAGGAATACATGATAAATCTATGGATAACTATAAAAACACCAATTTGGAATTAACATCAGCACACTTTGATCAGCAAAATTGCCAAAGGCAAAGGAACCAACTTTTTTAAATGATTGGGGTGCCCTTTTTGTCCCTCATATATGCTAAGCATAGACATGGCTAGTGACATAACAGATATTAAGAGTTCACAAGCACCCAGAGTGGTGGGAGTCTTTGGCAAGAATGATGCCTTTTAGAAATAGAGACAGTTGAAAGTTTTTTTCAGCTGTCTCTGTTTCGAACATTTTTGCATTTTTTTTTCCATGCTGATCAGCATACTCACCCGTTCATTTTCAGAAGTGTGGCCTGCCAACCCGACACCACCGGATTAGACTTGGGACACTTAGGATTAGGCTGCGGGGAAGGGAGGGTTAGGGTCAGGCTGCTCGGAAGGGAGTCTTAGGGTTAGGCTGCGAGGAAGGGAGGGTTAGGGTTAGGCTGCGAGGAAGGGAGGGTTAGGGTCAGGCTGCAGGGAATAGAGGGATAGGGTCAGGCTGCGGGGAAGTGAGGGTAAGGGTTAGGGTAATGGAAAGGGAGGGTTAGGGTAAGGATAAGGAAAAGGGTTGGCATTAGTTTTCATACAATGCAAAATAATGTGTTCAGGGCTCCGGGGATTGCTTTTCCTCTTCATGGCAGAAGCAATCGATTTCCCGGCCTGTTCGGAACTGGCTGGTAGAGAACAGCCCTTTCGGAATAGGGCTATTCTCAGCGGAGACCCAAATCTCACCCAGAGAGATGACTCTCTGGGCCATATGAAAATCACGTCAACACGCAGAACTCCAGAGTGGAAACTGGGGAACCCAGAGCTGTAAGAATTAATTTTAGCGCCAGGGGCAAAAAGGAAAAGTTGTGCCCCTGACGCTGAATTCCAAACCAATTTAACATTAAATATTAACATACTGGAACCCCTCTTAAGCTTGGTGCCCTGGACAGACACCCCTATAATACACCTCTAGTTACGGCCCTGGGGGAACCTATTCATTCTGATCATTCATATCAAATTGGAACTGGCCAGTCACTGACTTTGGATGCATTCAGTCCCCTAACTGAGCCACTAGTAGAAATATGTTTGATACCCAAAAGTACAACTTGTGGATCATTGTCTTTGTGTTAATTGGATCTATACACTGAGCCATTTAGAGAATAGTCAAACTTGCATTGTTCCTATGACTTCTTCTCTACCCATCTCCTATCATAAGCTTATCATACTGCCCTAGACCAGGAGTTCACAAGTGGAAATTATTATATGACTTTTGATTATGAGGAGACCTGTAAAACATGCTCTGTTAGTGGTTCTTGAGGACGAGGTTGAGGACACCTGCCCTAGACCAGATCAGATCAGATCAGAAAGCCTTGATTTAGACTCGCTGTGTTAATACCACCAGTCCACAGATCATTAAATAGTTTTCAGTCTAAATGTACATTATTTAGCAATGATACAGAGCTACAGTTACATGACCTTTATACATCTCTTTCTAAGTGTTGTAATATCCCTTAAGACTTTTTTCAATAGAGAACCAGATAAAAATAAATCTGTCCAGAGCTGTTGAACATTTGGAAAATGATGTAAGAGTAAGGTGGATTTTGACCTATTTAAAAATAGAAAATGGCTACACTAAATAATTTTCTGCAGGCAATGTTTAAGGCTCCCTTGTGGAATTTTATAAATTAAATAAACACCTAAATAATCCGAAAATTCTTAGAATTAATCTGATAAATCTTAATAAAACAACGGATATAGGAGTAAAATTAAAATGTGTGTTTAGCCTGTGCAATAATAAAAATAACATTGGAAATGGTTAGTCAGTCCCCATTGACATCAGCCCTTACCATTGTGGTTTGTTTAAGTTGGCTAGTGTCTGCTTCCTGACTTTTATCTTACATTTACTTGAACACATTACTTTAAACCCTCATCAGTGATTGGGTGAGAGCAGATCATTACACTTCTTGTGTGGATTATAAATGTTTACTGATAACAAATTCCACATTACAAGCGGTGGATGGAATTTAAACTAGACTTGTAACTACAGTTCAAACTGATTCTAAGAACTGCACAATTACAATGGAAGTATTAATTCTTGTAGCTCCCAACTGATATAGACTTCAAAGGAATAAACACTAATTAGACCAAATGCCCTGAATGAAACAATATGCTTTAGAACTATGTTAAAGCAAAATGCAGTTTTTATTTTTAAACTACTATTTTGACTGCTTTCAGACGGCTTCCAGAATTGGCAACTTACGGTCACCTTCTTATTTACATATAGGACTTTTTTTTATAATTTCACAGTTTATAAAAATAACCGATGTAGATCTATTATTATTATGATTATTTATAATGTAAGTTTAAAAACTTATCAATTAATGCTTAGGGAGATAGGAAAACTGGTGTAACCAATCTTAAAAAAAAGGCTCAGATGAAAGTACAGTAAATATGTACTGAAACTGGACTTTTTGTCCAC
>WWET01001280.1:165506-188917 GCA_011038615.1 Limnodynastes dumerilii | reverse complement strand
ATATGGTATGGCACTTTTTATAATAAAAAGATTAGAAAAAGATTAGAAAGATTAGTGTTTTTGATAAGAAAAACACAAAAATTCTTGGAAATAAAAAGTTAGTAAGACAGTCAAACAAACTGAACTCTGTGTATATACAGAACTCAAATATGGTATGGCACTTTTTATAATAAAAAGATTAGAAAAAGATTAGAAAGATTAGTGTTTTTGATAAGAAAAACACTAAAATTCTTGGAAATAAAAAGTTAGTAAGACAGTCAAACAAACTGAACTCTGTATATATGAATAACAGAACTCAATAAATTGACTTTGGATATTCACTAATGCTTAGCCACCAGTACTTGCTTTAAGGACAATATAGCATAGGCTAAGCTTTCCATTTTTGAGGTGTTTAATGATGATCAGTGTTACTGGTGACTGTTTTGCTTAAGCAATGTAAAGAGTTGCACTCAATAGTTTACAATGCTCAATATCAACATCAAGACACAGGCCATCTCATGCCGTTACTGAGAATGGCGGTCACAGACTAATGGCTGAAGTCATTGTGATTGCTCAGTGTGGCAGGTGCCAAATTCTAATTTTGTATTCCAAAGTTTCAAATATATCATTAACCTCTTTAATACTATAATGATATTACTAGTTTTATAGCAATATTTTACTATTATTATTATTATTACTATTACAAATAATATGTGCTGTGTATGTATATATGTGGTTTTTATGATTTGTTGTGGCACCCCCTTTTGTGTGCCATGTTTCAGCTGTATCGTTTGCATCTGGAAGGTGGCATTGGAAACATCTCTGTGGTGCCCCCTTCCCTCGGTGCCCTAAGCACATGCTTATGTTAAATCCAGTCTGCTTATACACATCACTATGTACAATAGTAAATCCTTCATAATATGACACTGATATAAATCTATGCTCTCAGCTATAGTACATTAACATATCCCTAATGACTGCCCTTTACTTCCTGACAGGTGCAGGGATCCCTGGCTTGTACCCTGGAGGAGTGGTGCAAGGAGGTCAGTGTCCCCTTTTCCCTTTCCAATTTTCCCACCCTAGCACCTGGAACAATATAATGCATCAGTACAAATGACCAGTTTGCAGATGTTTGTCCACAGTAAACATTAAAAAAAAAAATATTTAAGATGTTAAGTTATGCTAAATAATGTAGTGCTCTCGTTGTATACACACTGGGAAGAAGCACATTCACTAATTGCCACCAGAAATTGACACACTGCTACATTTGTAGAACCCACACAATTATTATCCACACTTTTTTGCACAGGTTAATTACATTCCGGTATGCTATAATATTTCTTGGTTACTTACTATATATTATTTGTTATGAGTGATAGCATAGTCTCATAGCATATATTACATTAGTCTTTATAATTGAAGAACAGGGATTTGGTGCTTAAAAGTATATTTTACATTCAGAAACATATTCTTTTACTGTGTCCATGGCTACTCACCATATACATATATTTTTTTTATTATCATTTATGGTTCCCAGCAGCCTGTATGAATATTGTACCTGACTTACATTATGGAATTCAACAGAAAATACACTGACATTTTCATTTGCTTTCTTACCTCAGAATTTAGTCATTTACACAACGGTATCTAAGGGCCTGATCCAGACCTAGGCTGATGCGCTGTGCTTAGTGCACTCCCCCTGTGTGAGCGTATTTTCCCTCGCTTACACCGGCTGAAGGCTACCCCAACTTCAGCCGGCCTAAGCGAGGGAAAATACGCTTGCACAGAAGCGTATGATCGCAAACTCCTCCCTTCCTCCCTCATTAAACTACCTCCCCCCGCCCACCTACACTAATATGAGCGTAGTAATGGCGAGGGACGCCCCCTCATACGGATTTGTAATTTTGCAACTAAAGACAATTTTTTATGTTTACGCTCTAGACACAAAATCCCCAAAAATTCTAACAAGTTTTAAACTAGGATTCTATAATAAATGATAATAATGTTGGTAACAAATGATTTGTCATAGACCCATGTTCTAGGGGACAAACATAAACAGAGACACAGTTGTGAAAGAACTCATTTTAATGTCACAGAAAAGTTATCTAACGTTAAGTCTCATGACCCCTTCAGGGGCAAAGGCAGGATTTTAAAAAGGATGTTTCCTTATTATTCCCATAAATAATATAAAGTGATATCAGAAAATAAATATACATATACAACACCCTTATAAATCCACCCTTCCCTAGAAATTTCCTGTATTTTTCCTTTACCTGTAGACTGGTGACAAAGGGATGAAACATTAAACAACAAATAAATGTTCTTATTACACCAAATATACTGTAAAGAATCATTCTCCTTTATGATAAAATAGCTTTAATTGGCAAGTATTGAACCATGTAAATCATAGACATGTATATAGTAAACATAAAGCCCCTCTTATACTTGATGAAAGGTCAGTGACAGCAGAGAATATACAGTCAGGAAGACTGCTGTGTGACATAGGGGGAAATGATTCAAGCAGTCTGGAAGGGAATCTTACCACATATCATATGTTGTACATAGTTGTACTGATGTCCATAGTTCAGCTGAGCCAGTTATCAGTGTCTCTGACAATGTGGGGAGATGGTAAAGGTAGGCTCAGCACACACTGAGACACAGCAGACAGACATTTCATGTGGTGATTGGGGAGGAAATAAAGAATGATAGAGCAGGCTGGTAAACAGGACGCTCTAGTGGTCAGAGGATGAATTACATGTTTAGAAAAAAATCACATATTCCCTGAAAGGAATATTTTTAATCCTAGGGGAGGAAAGGAGTTCCCAGGCGATAAGAACACCTTCCCCCCCCCTGTCTACAACCCTTACCTTCCATCTTTACTTTTACTTGCAAATATGTGATTGCTAACACTTTTGTTGCCTCTTTAGTGTTTACAACTTGGAGACATTTTTTTCAGATTTTTTCACTAGCCAAAAAAAAAGATTTAATACAACTGGTAATAGAGAACCTCTTAATACATATGCTTCATAAGTCAAAAATAAATAGAGTGCATATGCACATTAATACATAACGAGAAAATGCTCATTTTTGTTGCTTTTCTTTTTTTGCTTTGTTACAGGGGGAGTACCTGGTGTATACCCAGGAGGTGTAATCCCAGGTCAGTGTGATATCTCATCCCATGTTCAGTGTTTTTGTTCTATCTGAGCCAACAGGACACTTGGAAGCGGAAGTTCCCTGTGATGTACACATACAATATTAGAATATTACATGCTGACTCTTCCTTTCTCTGTAACACGTGTGGCTCCAGAGAAGCATTTTGTTTCCAGAGCTGGAAGGGCTAAACCTGCTTGCTTTTCATAAAGCCTCTTGGGACATTATTGAATTCACTGTGCACATTTATGCTTTATGCAAGGAAATTACCTAATAAAACCTGCAGAGCAAGCACTGGAGTATCCATGCCAAAGAGATGACACATAGATACACATACCTCAATAACAGTGGTGCCCATGTGTATAATAAATGTGGGTTACCATGAGTACCACGTCTACATAAACGCTTTTCTGAAAAGTGTAAATCTGCTCTTATACCATAAAACTGGATATTTGTTATGAGGAGCTCTCAGCATGATAACTTCAAATAGTTTGTTTTGGCACAAGTGCTCCAAGATGGTTTGTCTAATTATATTTTAATATTTTACACTCAGAAAAGTGGAAATAAGCTTATGGGTAGAGGGACTATGCAAATATGTGCATACATGTCAGCTCAGAGTCCAACCACTTATCACTCTATAACCTCCTTTTAAAGTAAAAATGATTTAAATAATAATAAAAGTAATGATAAAATTTTTACTATTATGTATATTACTGTTTGTCTCAGTAATAACATAAATTAATACTGAAATGAAGACATCAGTCTTTTATTGCATTTAACATTTGTGTATAATTGAAGTGTCACAAAACAATGAATTCTCCATTGTGCAACAGAATTATGCAATAGCATCAAATTAAAAGTATAGGATGATAATGTACTTATCACAAACTTATGAGCTTTGGCATAAATATATGTGCACATGGCCTGTGCCTAACCGGTTTTGTGCTTTCATAAATGACCTTAATTGTCTAATTGCAGTGGACACATAAACACAAATTGATGATTGGTTTCTATGGTTTCAATGCAGTTTTGGACCATTGAGCAATATTAATTTGTACATTTGTTTAATATCTATATGCCACTGCTCTTTGCCAGGTGTTGGAGGCGCTGGTGTTGTACCAGGTGTCACTACAGGTAACTTCTTTATTTGTTCTTCCTGAAGATCTGTTGTGTATTTTGGAAGTGAGTATAGCTGTAGACTTCAATTAACTTATGGCATGCACATAATGGAGCGTGCCATAATAATATCATAAAATACGTTCAATAAATTTTTTTTTTATTGTCTGTCTAATATTTAGTGAGCTAAATGTTTCAGTAAAAAATGTCTTCATCAGTATTTGCCACATTAACATATAAACCTATATCATTATACAGGAGCTGGAGTGTCTCAAACAGGTGTCCAACCAGGAGCTGGTGGCAAACCAGGAAAAGTGCCAGGTGGGCAAGCACGATTGTTTGTTAATATTATCACATAAATATACATGTAAATTGTCTGTTCTCTACAAGGAAGGTACCGACGGCCCTGCACCTATAGTAAAGATTTTTCCAATATTGTTGAGAAAACATAGACTAAATAAGAGGTTATGTCAAAGCATCTCTGCATTACTGTCCTTGATAATGTTTAAAAACATCACTCTACATGATATTAGCAGAAGTTCCTAAGACACTGATCTCTTGTAATCAGTCACAGTACTGAGCGTTTGCCATTTGTTGATGTCATCCTTCTTAGCAGCAGTGAGTATGTTCCTACTGAGCTGTTCACACTCTGGAGTATTCATGAATATACAGTATGTCACTTCCCATAAGAAGGCAGAATTTGTTTTATAGCACAGTGGATTGATTGGACATAACATTTTCTCATGGATGCTTATTTGCAGATCTTTTTAACTTTCATTAGATAGTAATAAAACCTCTGTGAACTTTAACAGGTGCTGGACTTCCGGGAGTCTTTCCAGGTGGTGCTGTGCCTGGGGCAGGTAAGTGCATCACAAATCCATTAGCACATTAGTGACTTAGTGCACTGCTTACATTTTTACTTATACGCACTTTTTGTAAAATTTCATTGCTTTCTTTTTCTGATGGCATGTTAATAATGGGTGTGTTATATGTTTGGGTGATATCATCATCTCAAATCACCACTCATATTTGAATAGGAGATTTGCCTGGTAACGGCAGCTACACTAGTGTCCCAAAAATGTCTTTATATGATTCTTTGCCATCACCTTGTTCACAACTGTTGTCAGAGCAAACCTAATATATAAATACCGCTTATAATAATTTCTCAACACAGGGGCTCGATACCCTGGAGTTGGTGTTCTTCCTGGAGTGGCCACTGGAAATGGTGTCAAACAGAAGCCTCAAGGTCAGCCCTTCACACACACACATGTTCTTCTGTATCTTAAACACTGCTGTAATTGCTACCAAATATCAATACGCAACAATTATTTCCTTGTTCTATGAAAATGTCATGAATAGGTGCAAGTAATGTAAACTATAGATATAGTGATGGGGAATGGGAGCGATCTTGGTCTGTCCTCTGCAGTGGACTTGGTTCTGTAAATGCTCCATCTGCAATGTTCCCGAGAACATTTAATGCCCCTAATTACTCTAATCTCTGCATATTTTGTAGGTGTAGGCTGTAAATTGGTCGCACAACCTGTTATTAATAAAGATTAATGTTTACTATCAGTTACTCATTGAGAAAATGGTTTTCCCCACAGCTGGTGGAGCTTGGGCTGGAATTCCAGGTGAGTATCTTTATCTTTCTAGTTTAAAGGGTTTTTTTGTTTGGTTTTTTACCTTTAACACACACACACATACATACATACATACATACATACATACATATATATGTACTGTTCATGTTTTACTCTTTGTTTAAACAATGATAGTAGAATTCAGAGACAGCATGACTTTAAAACCCAAAAATCCCAGTGTTTGAAAAATATTTGCATTAGTTAACATTTTTGAATGAGGAAGTGAGTGTCAAGTGCATGTTGTGCTTTCCTTATCCCCACCCTGTTCTCATTGGAGAGCCAATGCAGATAAACTGGGCCATGGAAGACAGGGAGCCCCCACTGTGCAGATTATCATTCAACACATACCATTATCAAAAAAGGGAGCAGCCAAAGGAAACCAAACCCTCACCGGTCTCCACGCGCCATGCAAACCTATAAAAGCATTAGCTATGCTGCCTGAGGGCAAGCCCTTACTCATCTACAGTATCTACCACTGCTAGACTACTTGCTATAATACCAGATGACATTATGATTTTCACTGAGTGACTTGTTGCAATACATTGTGCGATTTATTACATTTTTAAATATTTAGGCATTCTGATATTACTGAATTGTTGCTATTTTATATTTATTCGTTTTCAAGGATTTGGTGGGTTTGGTGGACAGCAGCCTGGTGTACCTCTAGGCTATCCTATAAAAGCTCCCAAACTACCGGGTAAGTGTTTTAGTGTAACTGATTATGGTCAGATTCCAGATAACCAGTTTTATTTCTTCTGATGTATAAGCCAGAAGCATAAATATACAGGAAGATTGTGTCACTTTGCAATATCCAGAAATGTCTGGTTACTTTAAATTTGGTACCTTAGGGTCAGAGCAAGCTTATAACAGATAGCGACCACTTATTTTTACATGCATTTTCAATCTATGTTCCTCAGAGAAAAAATCATCCTGTAGCACCATAACTTTACTGCAGATGCAGTTATCCTTCATATAAAAACTCTGTGCACTTCAAAATGCAGTTCTCCAGCCATCCAAACTTATCAAACAAATAATTATCAAGTAGCCAAATAAAAAAATCATTACCAAAAAATAATATTAATCAAATATTTTTTATTCTGTGCAATTTGCTGCACCTACTACTTTAATATATTTTCCTAATTGTTTGAATGTCCGCATGTCGGTTCATGTAATCATTAATACTGTACAGAAAGTTGTTTTTCACTAAGTGGATGTGACTCTCTGGCAGCATTTGTGAATGAGTGAGGGTGAAGATGAACACATAACAGAACTATCTGACAGATATGTGAGGAAGCTGATCAGGTGAGAACAGGTCAGAACAGCATCGCCTCTGAACATTCCTGTGAGGATACCAGTGATAGGATTTTGTTCCCACACATAGATAAAAAGAGAACTTCATGCCAAATTCCGCAAATAAAAACAGTGAAACATACGTCTAAGGACATTCTTGTGCCTGATAAGACCAAACAGAGTGTAATTTGTATTAATTAAAGAATAACACCTCTGCAATGGAATGCTGGAATTCAGTTCTATCACACAAATGTCATCAGTTCACTAGGACAACTTTTACTAACTAGGCTAAAAAAATAAATAAATACCAATACTTTCATTCCAAAATAATTTATCATACACACATTCATCCACACATATATAGATTTACAGAGCACATTTCACAAGACAGCTAATATTGATTCATTTACATAAAGAAAATGATTGTGCTAATACTACCTGAAGTAAACCAAAGTGTACTGGAAAGAAGCACTTTATTTTTAAATTGTATTGTGTGTATATTTTATCTGAAGTAAAATAACATTTGTGTACCTCTTACATATGGGAACTGACACATGCAAAAGATCACCTCCATTTCAAGAAAACTAAAGCAACAATGGGAACTAGATTGTCCTCTATTATCTACGAAATCTCAGCAACTAGTATTTCATGCAGTTTTAAGTTTTGAATAGGCGACAGAAGCCTATGCATGTGGAATTTTTCAGTGTAACATATATTTACTAATATGGGCCAGATCCACATATAGGAACAATTGCCCACTTACACACACAAGGAGCCTGATCCAGACTAACGCATGCCGCCGCAGTTACTGTGGGCATATACGTAAGATCAGCTGTTTAACCGATCTGCGCATGCGCCAGGCACATGTTACCCGGCATAGTTAGGAAATTTCTTTATTGAGGATAGGGCATCCGTAACTACAGCGTAGTTACAGTTGAGTGGGCATTCCTCGCCGTAACTATGCTGCAGTTAGGGAAGGCAGGTGGGGGGGGCAGGGAAATGAGGAAGGAAGGGCAGAGTTAGATAGTTACGATCCTGTGCCCGGCATAATTACACTCTGTTATGCCGGCTGAAGTTAGGGTAGCCTTCAGCTGGCGTAACAGTGTGTAATTACGCTGGGACAGGGGGAGTGCATCGATGTTAGGCTGAGCGTTAGTATGCTCAGCGCAAGATCGTAGGTCTGGATCAGACCCAAGGTGCGTAAGTGGGGTGAATGGACTGGAGGTGGAACTAACGTAAAAACCATTGTGCGGAATTTAGTTCCGTACAATTGCTTTTCAGCTCAACAAGTAAAAGGGTCTGTGCTTTCCCTCTGCTCGCTAAGGTGGCAGGAGGAAGCATGTTACTTGTACAGTGTGGTTGTCATCACCCACTTAAACTGATCTGCAAGTGTGACTTAAGTCTAAGTCACACTTGTTACGCATGAGAGTGACAGAGGGAGTTCACTCCCCTCTCTCGTGCGGACAGACCAATAGCACGCTTATATTGTACATTGTAATACTAAGTCCTGCCTACTCACAAGCAGAACCCTGCCCCATGTTGGAAGCTTTGGAGGTGTAATTTGTCGGAAGTCTGGATAGAGAGGATTGTGTACCAATAGGGTAGTATGGAAAGTATCTACCATATATATGATAAGGCCTTAAAAACAAGGGGAACATTGAAGGCCTGGTTCCAGTCCAGCAATTCCAGTGTTGTATTGTCCCTGAAGCCATTCTCTGTTATACAGGATTATTCACAGCTGTTGTCTAGCAGATGGTATTATGACCATGTAGCACTAAATCATTATACAGGCAGCACAGAAAACAAATGTCTAAATTTAGAAGATTGTCTGCAGATTACTTCTTTGTTTTTAACTCCAAGCGTTTGTTATTGGCAGGCGGATATGGACTTCCATACACATCAGGAGTACCTGGAGGTTATGGTGGTAAGTGTGTAGAATGAGACAATCACCTCCCTGAAAGTTCAAAGGAATCCAGACAAAATCTTCTAAATATATTCATTATGGGGAGAGACTTAATGGCCAGAAAAACATTTGGAAAATGCAATCTTATGTCAATCTATTGAAGAACATGGTTGTGCTTTGTTGTTAATGAGAAGGAAACATTATGCAGGCTCGGGGTGAAGTCTGTATGAGAGCAGGAATAAATAAACATGTCCTCTTCTTATTATTTCAGTATATTTCCTGGCACGCAAAAGCTGTTTCTATACAACATTCAAAAAATATGTAAAAAAAAAAAAACGTCTACAGTGTGTCTGGCCAATATGAAAATAATTTATTACTCCGTGTGACAAGTAATGAGTGTGGCTGACATTAATAGCCTTCTAATCTACACCATGCTCCTAGCAGCAAGCTGAGAGGTCAGACCTAGGTGCTTGGATGTTTGTCTCTCAAATATTAATTGCATTCATTTGTACTTAAAATAGTGCATATGTTTTGTAAATGAATATATATAGTTCTGCCAAGTCATTACTATTAGTGATTATTAAAGACATTCAAATATACTCCAAAGACAAACATAAAACTGTAAAACAGATAAACGCAATGAAGAAACAGCTCATTCATCTTCAGACAACAACTGAAGTGAGAACATGACATTGTTTTTTTTTAACAACAGCAAAGTCCAAATGAATAAACAAGGATTTTCATTAAAAAACAGTCTTTAAATGGCAGAATAAAAGTATTTCTCTTGGCACTTGCTGAAACACAAGGTTAGATTAGATTGGAGACAGATTTAGTGTTGCTATGGGAATGATATATAGAAAGGAAATCGCTAACTGGCAACGATAGAAAAGGTACATGTCAAATTTTTGTGACATAATCAGGGGTCAATGATTGTTTCCCTTTGTTATAATAAACAAAAGTTAAAAAAATAATTTATTTTCCCAAGCGCAAAACTAATTTTTGCCTGGTAGGTCTCAAGTCAACATTGAGCATAATGATTTTCCTATGATTCATTCAGTAATAGAAAACAGTTACAATGATGTCACACCATTGAGTGGGGCTGGATTATTAAATACACACTGACAGACGCCAAAGGTTATCTTTTCCTTCAGTGAAACAAAAAGCATTATATTAATAAATATTCGGGACTAACATAAATGCTTATAGGGAGTTTAATATTCTTGGTGAGAGATTGACTTATGTTACACAATTCACTTTTACACAATATTTTCCTTTATTACAGGTTATGGTGCTGGTGGTGCAGGAACTGGTGGCAAAGCCGGATATCCCACAGGCACCGGTGTGTACAACGTTATGTTACATGATCACAAAAATACATATCATTTTACATTTTTTTTAACCTTATAGAATGTATTTTACTTCCAAATTAACTACAAGCTACACATCATATACATCATAGTAACAGTGCTCGTTGTAAGTTTTCCATTCACCCTATGCTGAGTAGCAGAGACCAGCATTAGAGAACACTGGGCAACAATTTTTTGCAGGTGTCCCTATGATTATAGTGATAGTCAATCCCTATATATAGTCTAAGAACCTTCTGAGCTAGTACAGTGGTGCCCTATGTATGTGTTCTAGTTCCTGGGCCATCTCTGCTTGTTAAGGGATGTATACTTTAGAAAATAAAGTGGGAGAGATTAGACAGAACCAGATATTCATCACTAAGATGTATGTTGATAGGCAATACATCCTTTTATTTGGTGCACATAAGAAATATCTGGTCACAAATGTGTTAAACTGTTGTTCTATGATATGTAACTTTAGTTTCTATACTTCAGGTTTTCTTTTATTGCAAGAGTGTAGTGTTAATCTACAGCATGACATAATAATGAAGCAGGTGTTGCTATGATTGCCGTGGAGTCCTGCCAAGCCTAATTACTTTACTCTTTCCTATGTGCTTAGGGGTTGGATCCCAGGCAGCAGCAGCAGCGGCAGCAGCTAAAGCCGCAGCTAAATCAGGAAGATATGGTGGTGAGTTAATTCCAGACCAGCCCACTCTAACACTTATTCTGCTAATTGCTCAACATCTTACCAGTGTGTACCATCCAACATGCTGGAGAATTGTGTGAAATTGCATTGCATTGTGATTAGATTTTTGGGGGTTTTTGGAATGTTTCACATTCATATTTCTGCATAGGGCCACCTTGTGGCCATACATATAGTCGCAGCAAAGGCTTATAGGAACAGTTTGCAAAAGATCTACAGTAAAATATAGCGCAGCGTGTACAGAGGCATCGCTAAGCAGGTCAGTGCTTTAGAATCATTACTGTAGTTTGATAAGTGAATAATACTTCTCTCTGTCCTACCTTTACTACGTACAGAGTACTAAATTTAAGGGCTAATAAATTTAAGGGGTACTTTTTTTTTTTTAGGACTGCCTTATTTTCATTTAATTATCTATTGGAAGTGTTTTTGCAAATTTGGTTATAAATAATATAAAAAATATATACAGCATAATTCATAAAAATGAATGAACTACCCCAGACATTTAAAGTGTTAATGTGACTTTTAGAGTGAGTAATAAAATATGGATTTATTTCATAAAAGTATTGTAATGTTTACAGTTATCACAGTCTATTAAAGTAGTGGAGATTCCCTTTCAGCACCTGGAAGATGATGGACAGCAAATGTTTTAAATAGCCAGTTGGGCATTTTATAAGAATGATGTAATAGTATCAGGGCCAGATGCAAGAATATAGACCTGCAAATATTGGTAAAAATAAAAGCATATAGAAAACAATAAATAATGATGGAACAGAATGGAATGGAAATAATAATCTAGCATGCTTACTTAGGCAAATGTACATTAAATGTAATAAAGCCAGATTCTTGGTACAGTTGGCTATTTGCTTACTAAAGAAGAGCAGAGCAGCCATTATAAGGGGTGTAAGTGTAGTATGTTTACTACAACATTTGTTATAATGCTTTCCAGCTGGTGGAGGTCTCCCTGGTACTGGTGTGGGTGGTGTATATCCTGGAGGTGGTGCAGTTCCTGGTGTTGTACCCGGTCTGCCAGGAGCAGGTTAGTGTTACTAGCAGTTGATATTAGCAATTGGGGAAATGTAAAGTATATATATAGTTTTTGGAGAGTCTATTGAAACTTGTGCTTTTAATCAGGAATACCTCAATTTGGCGTTCAACCTGGAGGCAAACCTCCAAAATATGGTGAGTTTGTAATGACGTGGCCCTCAAATGCATTGTCATACATGACTCTTTCTGCCTTGTCATTCTCATCATAACATTTACTGACCAAATTTTTACACAACCTTGTAACCTCCCCTTCCTCTTTAGCAGTGGAAAGTAATACACACAAATGTTATACCTTTATAAAGTGTGTAGTCCCATGTCTAAAAGAAGGAATTGTTTTGTGGGTCTATTCAATTGCGACAAAAACTTGTCAAGCAAGGACATTATAACCGTGATTGACCCCCTATGGTTAAACATCACTTCATTGATTCCTTTATTCCATATGTTTGTGCAGAAACCTTCTGGGTTTGCGTAGTGTAGCGTCATGTCTATAAAGATAAATCTACTTTACAAATATTGACATCAGAAACTTGATCATGTATTTGTATAATATCCCATCATACCACTTACCCATATATCATGAATGTTCCATAGTTTGTACTAACAATTAACACATTCTTAGAGCAAGAAACATGGTCAGTCTACAGTACAAAACAATGACAAATTGGATACCAGCAGTTGTTGAACAAAATTCATTGGTTATGATGGGATGGCCAATGATAGAGAAAGGTGTGTAAAGGGGATCCAGCCTTTGGCCACTGCATAGAAGGGTCATAACAAAAGAGTGCATTTTGTAATATAAATCCATAAAAACAAAATGTAAGTTTTTGAACACCTCCACCCCCCCCACCCCCCTTTCCCTCCAAAAAAAAAAATGTACTGATGAATAGAAAAGTGAAGTGACTTTTCCATTCTGAAGGTGTACCCGGAGTTGGTGGTGTTGCTGGAGTAGGAGGTGTGCCAGGAGTTGGTGGAGTGCCAGGAGTTGGTGGAGTGCCAGGAGTTGGTGGTGTACCAGGAGTTGGTGGAGTGCCAGGAGTTGGTGGTGTTCCTGGAGCTGGTAAGAAAACAGAATAGCATAACATTAATACTTTGTGAATTTGTTTAAATAGAATGATTTATAAAATCACTTTTTAAGGCTATTTTTATTTACATCTACTGTGAAATGATCATGGCATAATAACATTTAAATTATTTACTTTTATATCTTGTATTTATGTATAATTAGCAATTTGGGAGGTCCTTTTCTCTACCATTTATGTGCTAAAATCAATATCATAGCAAACCTCATTTTCATACAAGTACAAGAATAAGTAAAATAATGTGCTTTTGTCTAGCTTTGCATTCTGTACATGATTTTTATATGATTATTATTAGTACTGTAGTATTTTTATATTCATTATTTTAATTAGAATATAAAAACAAGTTTTTAGACGCTGATTAATGTGTTGGAAATATGGGGGGCAGAATATACTGCAGCAGCTATAGAGAGGGGTAGAGAAGAGTACTAGTAAATCAGACAGCAAATAGCGATTCAACTATATTTCACGTTTAATAAACACAGATAAAGAATATGAATAGCAATAGTGTTCAATTATTTTACTTGTTGTTGGTTTCGATTACATAAACGGGATAATTATTTTATCTTCTTTTCTCCAGGTGTTGGCGGCATTGGTGCTAAACCACCTAAAACTGGAGGTGAGTTATAACATCTCTATAGAGATGCAACTAAGGATCTTCAATAATGGTGCCAATGTGCACCTTTTACTAGGCATACCAGTCATAACTTCCACCTCCAACCTTGTAGCCTCTTAGGCCCAGATACAGACCCCCCGCACGCACGTAAAGCGTGTCCATAGGTATGCGCAATAGCGGGGAGTGTATGTCCCCTGCACTTCCCCCTGACGGTAGTAAATTCCTACCTTAAGTTTTACGACTAGGTCTGTGGCTTCCCCACCCCCGACTCCTCATTTACATGGCTATCCCCTCCATACGTAAATGCTGTGTCTGCCCCTTATGCGCACTTAATGTCGTATGCGCAGATGTTCTGAGACGGGGACTTGATGCGTAAGTCCCCTGTCATACTTAGGTTTGGATCTGGGCCTTAGTTCCCAGACCCATAGGAGGGCCTGCTTTGTGCATACTTGTATTAAGGTGGTACATAGCTGTATTAAGGAGTGTATATTATTTAATGAAATGTACTTTTATCATTACAGCTGGCTATGGAGTTGGAGGTCTTCCTGCAGGAGGTGAGTGTTCTCATGTGCTGTCACTATTAAGTAGAGATCAGTTAACTTTTAAACCAAATATTTATTACAATAGGAAACTCATGTCTGTTCAGAGTGTCTGAGTGTGAATAATGGAGTGTGTAGTAATAGGGAATTATTCTCTCCTCATACAGTCGGAGCAGGCGGGTATCCAGGCGGAGGTAAGTTTTCAAACCCTTTACAATCAGATCCTTTTTTAGACATTGTTTAAAGAAAAAAAAGTATCAAACTAAAACAGATACTTCTTAACTGGAGTATATTTATGCCAGAAAACTTTCCCATCAAAAGATGTTTCTCTTCTGTGAATGTCACTTTTGCCTTGTCTTAAAACAATACTGTAAATGAAACAATTTCTTCCCTCCTGTGAATTATGTTCTCCTGTCATGTCCTGCACATGCACTGTAAAAACATTGAGGTACCATGTAAAGGTTTTCCTAAGAAGCCATATTTCTTGTATAGTGCAAATAAATCTCATATGTCAAAGTCACCATGTAGCCAATTAGAGACTCTGCACATTACACAACAATGAAACTTACATACTTTACAGTGTGTAAAACTTTATGCTTAAATTCAGAATAACTGTTGGACATGTGCTACCCTGATTTTTATTGAAGTACGTAGTAGTGTCATGCCTTTTAATTATTCATTGTACATGACACGTCTCTTTCATTTAATCATTAAAATGACTGCTCAATGTCATTTAACACACATATCATTAATTATTAATGACTTTATTAAAAAGATACAGACACATTTCTAAAGAGCAGCAAACATATCAAAGCTGATTGGCAAATTCTCCCAGTTATGGCTATAAAGCAATATCTATAGTACAGTAATGTGTTTGATTAAATGCAAAGTACAGAAGAGAAATATTATTTCTAATAGATTTGACCTCTGGGCTTAAATAACACATTTTGGCAGCAATCGCTACATACCATAGGCACATGTGCAACAACTTATCTCCTATAACTCATAAAACATAAATATGTAAAGTGTTCTAAGTACTCACAATGAGAGGTTTATGTATAGCTAAGGATCTTTTAATCTGACAGTTATGAGCTCTGTTGTTCAAAATTAAACTGAAGGTTTCCAGTAAATTGGAGCACAATGTTTAAAATATCCTAAATTTACTTCTCACTCTCTGCAATCTGTCTCTGGCATTTTGCTTTTTTTAGTTGGTTAGCTCCTCTCATTAACAGTTTGATGGGTTTAAATGTTCTTTAACTGTGCTTCAGAGCTGCATTTTTTAAGCCAGTTTTCATGATGTTCTCAATAATTGGATTCCATATAAGGGATTATAATTAATATGTGCATTCTTCTTATAACAGCACAATATTCATGGATCTCTGCTCTCCAGTGGGCTTTTTATACACACACACACACACACACACGTCACTGTGCATATCTGTATTTACTCAGTATAATTAAATCGCTGCCTTGCTGGTATACACCAAATGCCTAGAATTGATTATTATATAAAGATGACTAAAATGTTTCTGTTTTTTTTACATGAAGTTGGTGCAGGCGGACTACCAGTTGGAGGTTTGTATATTCATTTTCACATATTTATTTTGTGTTATACCTTTTTATTCCTATTTGATCTGTTGGTAAAAGTCAAGAATATAATATTGATATTTGACAATAATATGGCAACTGTCATCACAAACATCTGACCTTGGCAGAATTGCATTCAACCAGCCAGCTAACAATATAGGAAATCTAACCTAAAGAAAATAACTTTTCTCTCTAAACTGCAGTTGGTGGAGTTGGTGCAGGCGGACTACCGGTTGGAGGTTAGTATATGCGTATCTGCAAACTTACCGGGTGTTATCAATTTTTAATCCTGTTTAATTTATAGATAATAGTTAACAAAATAATACTGCTTTTATTACCAAAAATCTGAGAACCGTCATATTACTGTTCTGCAAGAGCATAACTAAACAGAGCCAACATACTTTATCTCTAACTAGGTTACAATTTTATTATAACAAGCTAGAAAACAATGTAAAAAATCTTTCTATGTAGTTCAATGGTTGTTTCAGTGGTTTATGTCCATCCCTTTTACACCACTTGTGTATCTAAAGAAAATAACTCTTCTTTCTAAATTGGAGGCGTTGGTGCAAGGGGATTACCGGTTGGAGGTATTTGTACCGATTTTCAGATTGTTAATACATATCATACCTCCTTATATATAGTGAACTGAAAGTTAATTAGTTTAGGGTAATATTCAACTAAATAGAACTGATTTCCACCTGTACCTTGGGATCTATTGTATTGTTTTATCTTCAGAGCATAACTAAATATAACAAACCTATGGTAGTACTTTCGTTTTAATTTAAAACATATGTATATTTTGTTTTCAAAATATGCAAAACCTCAATATGTAGAAATGTAACACGGTAATTATTCAAAAGTTTTAGGTAGATGTTTTGTGCCACTTTCCATAAGAAAAATACAAAATCTAAACCCAGAATGGTTAGAGCAGGTGCTGGTAGCAACCATTTGAAGGCTGGTATGAGATCTTATTTCATACTTAAGCAATTTTTCTGCACCAGTCTATAAAGTAGTTCTTTTCCTCTATTATTGTGTTTTTCAGGCTCCACATTAAGTTATTGTACAGTAGATTACAACCAATTATTTGTTAACATTCTGGTTATATTATTATAGAGTATGGAAAATACCTATACAACATGGGAAAGCTTCAGTTAGGATCAATGGGGTAGATCCAAAACTATGTTTGCCGTACGTTTATTCGCGTAGCGTATTTTTTTTGCCAACGTAACCGCAGTGATGCGCACACGTACGTATGGGCTAGACGGATTTACGCAGCTAAGCACGCCCATACTGTACACTTTAAATATAACCCCCTGCCTACTTCACTTATTTCACACGTATTTTGGATGCACGTAAAATTGGCATGCCCACACGTAAGTATTTACGTGACACATACATGAATGGCCCATACGTTCACAATTACGCTATGCTACTGAGCGTATTTTCTATGGTGTGCATGCGCAGTACTTACAAATAGGCGATTTTACGTCTCCGCCACACGTAAATTCGCTCCGAAGCGTTGTTCTGGATCAGGCCCAATGTCTGAGAGGCAGATATTAAAATCTGACAACATTCAATTTGAGAGAGAGTCTGGCCTAGCTCAACTGAAAAGTGCAGTTTAGTGCCCTTTTCAGTGCAGAATGGTTTGTGCGGGAATAATTGTAACAGCTTTTTTGGCCCTATGTCACATAGGCCATGATTGACACTTAATAACGTACCTGCATGTCTTGCCAATTATATGTGAATTGCGCATGCGCTATCCAGATGTTATGCACAGAAACCCGTTATGTGCGGAATACGCGCCTAATAAGATCCGTAAGAAGGGGCATGCCAGTACTCCATAAAAGAGGAGTTAGGGGGGGAGTGGGGAGGGGGCATTTAAATAGGGTTGAAATCGCTGGGTAGAAAACGCCACTCATACTTCAGCAAAATCTGCACAAAGATACGCACAAAGAGATAAGGTAGAACTATGGAGGTGAAAGGCAGCAAAGATCTTTAAGAACGAGGGGAGTGTTATGGGGGTTGATTTGCAAGGTGTGTAGTTTAGCAAATCCGCATGTTCTTATTTCCTTCTTATCTGTGAATCAGGCCCATGGTAAATAATTGTAATTTGTACATTCATTCATTTTTGGAGAATGGCCACTGACTTTCTGCTCCCTAGAGGACTAATACTTCTCTCTTTCACAGCTGGTGCTGGTTTAGGAGCCAAGCCCCCTAAGACTGGAGGTGGGTAATGACCAATGTAGAATGGAGTTTTTGTTATCAATAAATATTAACTGATTCAGATGACTTATGTAGTCATTTTTTCAGGGTTTGGTAATGCATGTATAGTGTACAGAGTTGGTTGCTGGGGAGGTGGATTATACTGCATGTAATAGTGTACTAAAGTAAAAGTTTTTTATTTAAAACAAACGTGAATTATCTTCACTACTTAGCCTCATTTAATGTTTTTATGTAAATATAATTATTAGTACTAGTTTGGGAATGAACCACTGTACAAGCAACACGCTTGCTGTATATGTTCTGTACTGCTCACTTAAATCCCACCAGGACACTTTGTTAATGATTATTAGAATATTTACCTGCCCATAACTTACATCTGACTTCCCCAATAATTCCTAGGTTGAATGTGCAATGTGCAATAATCTAGCTGGGATGGAAATCTTATGGTTTTATGACATCTAGTGGAGCAAGCAGCTTATTTACCTTCTATTGTTGGAGGAGAATAATCAACATTATTTAGTGTGAAAATAATGATTTGGATGAAATTAACTGACCGCTGGGCATTGCACCTTAAAGAATGCATGTGTCCCAATTGTCCCTATTTTGTTTGGACTGTCCTGATTTACAGCTCATAAGGGGTGGGCTTATTGGAATGTGAGTGGAGTTTTCAGGGGGCTATGTCAATTGGTGAACAGAGCTTTAATGGAACTGGGGCAAAGCTTATTTTGTTCCATTTTCGTGATTCTGAATGTTGAGAGCCAAGTCTCTAGAAAGAGAATACACATTTTCAAAGTCTTGTATAAGCATGCGCTGAGCTCACACTGAATCACATGTGTTTATTGCAATAGCAAATTTATATAACATGACCAACTATGTCCAATTAACATATAACATAACATATAACATCTTTGTGCAATTAATGTATACAATTAATATATTTTATTCTCTGTAGCTGGTGTTGGAGCTGGCGGTTACCCAGCAGGAGGTAAGTAATTTGCAATAAAAACTGTTACTTGAACAAAACAAAGCCTGGCACTATATATATATATATATCACACTACATATATAGGAAGTTTACAATATAGCTAAATTGAGGTATAAGCACGTGCTGATCTCACACTCTCAATCACATGTGTTTATTGCATTAGTAACATCAGCAAATATGTCCAATTAACATATAAAATTTACATCCATTCATAAATACATCTTTGTGCAACTAATGTATTTTATTCTCTGTAGTTGGTGTTGGAGCTGGCGGTTACCCAGCAGGAGGTAAGTAACATGCAATAACTACTGTTACTTGAACAAAACAAAGTCTGGCACTAAAACCAAACAGTATATATATATATATATATATACTTACCAATTCATTTGTTCATTCGGAAACCACCACCGCAGACCCACTGGACAGGTTATTCTTAAAGGGGGCTCGATGGGGAGTTTTAGGGTCAGGCTGCGAGAAGGGGAGTCTTTGGGTTAGGCTGCAGGGAAAGGAGTCTTAGGGTTAGGCTACGGGGAAGGGAGTCTTGGGGTTAGGCTGCGTGGAGGGGACACTTATGGTTAAGCTGTGGACAAGGGAGTCTTAAGGTCAAGTTGAGGGGAAGGGAGGGTTATGGTAATGGAAGGGGAGGGCTAGGGTTAGAGTAATGGAATGGGAGGGTTAGGGAAACAGTTAGGGTTACACTAATGCTCACCATTTGCCACTGCATCCACACCCTTTTGAAACATGACACTTGTATAGGCTGCCGTATTACGCCTTACAGGTGTAAAGTTTCAAAAGCGTGCTCATTTTCAGTACGACCTATCCAGAGTTGCTAACATTGGGTCTCTTGCAAACTTGCTAAATTTCTAAACAGTGGATTTGCACATCTGCTGCACTAAAGCTCTGGATTAGCTCCTTGGAGTACATATTTCCAAAGCCTTTCTCTATGCTCAAACTCTGCATTAGGTTTATATAATGTGAGCAAATATGTCCAATGAAAGAATACAATTGACATTCATTTAACAAATACATCTTTGTGCAATTAATGTATTTTATCCTCTGTAGTTGGTGTTGGACCTGGCGGTTACCCAGCAGGAGGTATGTAACATGCAATAACTACAAAATAATGTCAGACACAGCAACAAAACTATCTATCTATCTATCTATCTATCTATCTATCTATCTATCTATCTATCTATCTATCTATCACGAGGGCATGGATACAAACTGGAGGGTGGTAGATTCAAAGGAAATGTGCGGAAAAATTACTTCACTGAAAGGGTGATAGATAAATGGACTATTCTCCCATCTGAGGTGGTTGAGGCCAATACAGTAGAACAATTTAAACATGCTTGGGATAAATATAAGGGTATCCTAAATCAAATTGAGGGTAAATAGGGTGTAGGGTCAGTATAGTTTTCAATAAACAAATGGGCAGACTAGATGGGCCATGTGGCTCTTATCTGCTGTCACTTTCTATGTTTCTATGTTTCTATGTATCCATCTATCTAAAACTGTGCAATGAAAACACATATGATATGTTAAGTTTAGCAACCAGTGGCATTGCTGATGTTTTTTATATGTATAATATCTTAAATAAATTTTCTTTCTCTTTGCGCTGTTTAGTTGGAGCTGGTGGTTTACCAGGAGGAGGTCAGTAAATAGTATTAGAACATTGTCCTTTAACATTTTTTACTGTTCTGCATTTTATTTAAAGCATAAATGTGAAAGACAGCACACAAAAAAATAAGAATTTTATTATAATGTAAATTATTTGTTGTTTTCCTTGGGTTTAGAATGATAAAGTTTTACTTTATGCTAGATGATTGTAAACATGTAGAATATGTCTGTATGTGGTGCACATTATGGACCATATTCACAGATATGTAAGTGTGTTATATACGTGCGCATTTTTTATGATTTTTTAAACTGCGCATGCTCAGGGCGCACAAATACGCACGTGAAACCTAATCGTATGTTTCACACACACGTACCTCAACCTTCCAAGGGATTCACGCAGGAGTCCACCACTAACCCTGCTTGCGTAGCTAGAGGGGCAAGACACTTAATGCAAAAGAGCTCCACAGGGACTACTAATGTACAGTATGGGCGCGCCATGAAGTTCTGAAAGATTCCCAGCAAAACATACGCACGGAAAAGGTTACGGTAGCCCCTGACCACTCGTAAGTAACTGAAGCCTGTCATACTATAAGACATTTCATGCGTCCATACATACTTCACACAGCCATTAGCTGCTGTGTAATGTTTATAAAGGCACATGTGCGAGTAATAAACTCACATAAGGCTGACTGTACTGAAGCTATTAAATTAATGGATTTAAACAGTGACAAGGTTGATTTTTTGTTACATGTTATTAATGTATATTGTAAAATAATGATTATTGTAACTTTTTGTATAATAAAAAAAAATCCACTTTGTTCAACCAATATGCAAATTATTGTAAAAATAAAAATTTTTACAACTTTCACATTTTAAAAATTTTTGGGAAATTTTAAAAATGATATAAAATAAAAATCATTCTGGTATTGTTTGTAACACATTATAACTTAAATTATTGTAGCATACTTTGTTTACAATATGTTTAGTGCACATTGTGAGGTGGCTAGTTATTTATGTCCCCAAAAAAAAAGTAAAGTTTTATAATAAGCATTACTTAATTAAAATGATTAAAAGAAAAATCTGTTTTGCAAAACTAATGGCTGAATCGCTACTTAAAATAGTACCCAAATTTACGTATGATTCAAGGGCCATATACTAGGTACTTTCCTATTTATACCTACAGCATACTTCCACATGGACAAACAAGACTGAGTGTGTGGGTGTGGCTAGCTGCTGCTGCTCCTATCCTTGCATCACACTTGCGTATATTTATGCACAATTTAATTCCTAAGTGTGAATCAGTTTCTGTATATATAGGAACAATGCCAGCCAGCAGCGTAAGATTGGCTTAAAAGCCAATCTGTGCATGCGCCGGGCAGATGTTGCTACGGAAACGCCCGATCTAAGATCCCCCAGCGTTACTACGCTGCAGTTAGTACAGGTAGGCGGGGGGAGGGAGGGTAATGAGGCTGGGAGGGCGGCGTTATTTACACTCCCTTCCCCCCGCTAATAAGGGTAGCCTTCAGCTGGCGTAAGGGAGTGTAAATACGATGGTTCAGGTTGAGTGTAAGGGGGAGTCCCACGATGTAACGCTGAGCGTTAGTATGCTCAGCGCTACATCGTAGGTCTGGATCAGGCCTAATGTGTAGTTTTATTACATTATTTATGATGTTACAATATAATAAATTATTGCTTCCATTTGCAGTTGGTGGTGGCCCCGGCGGTGTTCCAGGTGCAGGTTAGTAGACCTTATTGTGAAATGTATGTTGCCATGTACATTTTACAAGTCTATTTAAAATTATACCACCCTATGCCACACAAAAATGTGCATGACAGTAATTAAACCAAAAACAACATTTTCTTTAATTTGGCTGTGCATTGGCCAAGTACACAATTACACAATATTTTAAATACTTTCATAGTGTAAGGGATTCCTGGTTCTAATATATTGATTTGTCAATATGGTCTATAAGTAGTGGAACTGATTCACAGTTAGGAAGCTGCTGCTATTTCCATACATATTTTTAGACTGGTTACACCCTTATTTTACGCTGGATTTAGGAACAGTCATCCATTAAGAGTGATTTACAATCCCACTCGTGATGAGATAAGTAAAAAGGGTGTGTCAAACATGGGTGGGGGGAGACATTTAAATGGGGCAAAGAGGGCGCGGTTTGCTGAGCACGTTCATATTTTTGCTACTTAAGAAGAGACATCTGCACGGAAAGATAAGACTGCCTATAACTTTCTTAAGTAGGTTAAAAACAACAAAAACAAGGTTGTGTCAAGAGAGTTGCTTTGCAACTAAGATATATATTTGCAAATCTGTTCTTTCTTATTTCCTTCTTAACTGTGAATCAGGTCCAATTTTTCCACTAGCCAATTTATGTTTCGTCTGATAACCAGGTGGACACAGCATAATGCTTTTAATATCTTTATATTAGGCCTTTATCCAGGCGCAGGAGGCAAGCCACCCAAACCAGGTCAGTGCCTACAGGTTTTCACATATTTAGAGATGTGGCTGTGTTAAAGCTGCCCCACAATGCATTTTTCTAGTAAGATAACATTCTGAGTTATATAGAAAAGTTTTATATATATAT
>WWET01001280.1:137341-150350 GCA_011038615.1 Limnodynastes dumerilii | reverse complement strand
AGTCTTCCCATTCAAAAGTGGACTCTTCCCCTCTCTTTCTTTTGTGAATATTGACCAGAAATACTTGTTAAGATGATCTGCCATAGCCCTTTCACTCTCAATAAGAATTCCACTTGCCGTTTTGAGCCTTACGATGCCCTCCTTTGTTTTTCGCCTTTCATTTATATACCTAAAAAAGCTTTTGTCCCCTTTTTGTACCAAGTGGGCCAGTTTTTCTTCAGTTTGTGCCTTTGCTGCTCTGATAACCTTTTTAGCCTCCTTCTGCTTTGTAAAATACACCTCCCTGTCATCATTACTCTGAGATTGCTTATAATTCCGAAAGGCCGTCTCTTTTGCTTTCACTGTAGTTGCTACCTCTTTTGTAAACCACATTGGCTTTCTTTTTCTGTTTTTTTTTATAACCATTCTTATACAAAGGTCTGTTGCTGTGAATAATGCATTTTAAAAATGTCCCCACTGCTCCTGAACTCCTTTCATGTGCCTCCACTCTGCCAAAGAATCACTTGCACATTTCCCCATTTCCACATCTTTACGTACGCCTTAAAGTATTTAATTTGAAAATCAAAATTTTAAATCTGCATGTGAAATCCAATTTACATGTGTATTTGCTTGTAGGTTTACATTAATTTACAACTTTACAATGATGTAAGAAGTGTTTTAGTTGTTTTATAGGGACAGCTGTATATGTTGTTCAGACACCAGTGACAGATTTTACATTAGGCACATGCTGTAGACCACATTCATGGGGATTTTCAGTCCTGATTTCTTAGATGTCTCATTGCCCATCAGTAGTTCTGCATCCTAGAGGTTCCCTAACAGAACCTAGTTTCAGGGCTTCTGGCTCTGAAAACTCATGATTTGAATACCATGGGGTCTATAAGTAAGACTGATGTTTTCAGTTTAGAAAAAGGACATAATATCCTCAATAAAGAGTGATAGTCAGAAATACAATTATGCACATGATGTATTGCAAAAATAGCAATCAATAATGCATTAGGGATACAGCAATTTCCTCTTTGCCATCCTTTTGTAACAAACACAATTCAACACTAAGCAGTCACCGTGGAATTCTATGGTTCCTAGCTTATTTATGTCAGTGACAGTCCTTCACCATAATAACTTAACCATGCCTAAGAGGTATTCATGTGATAATTATCACACATGACATATCCCCTTAAAGATATGTATCTGCCAGTGCTTTGTGCATTCCTAAAAGTACCAACTAAATGGAAAGACTAACGCTGTCAAATTGCATTATCGGCTCTTTGAGTACTAAAGGTTCAGGGATGTGTAGTCAGTTTTGGAGGTTAAACTAATTTCTTAACTAAGTTCAAGGTCAATTCCAGGCTAAAATTACATGTCCTATCATGTAAATATTTCCCTTCCAATACAAGGTCAGATTTTCACTCAGCACTAGACTTTAAGATCATTTGTTCAGTTGCTTGTCACAAGGGAAGGTAATAGAATAAAGTTTAATATATTTAACAATAGAGCTGACATGCTGTCAATAATCCCACTGCATCTCATCCATTTGAGTCACACTGGTTAAAAAACACAGAACAATGCTTTACCGAGCTACGGAAAATATCACACATATAATATGAGATTCCTACTTGTAACACATATAAGGCATCTTCTGATTTTGGGTATTGTAAAGTAGTTTAAAAAAAAGAAACATTTGTTGTAATGGTTACTTATTCATTGCCATCCACTTCCAGATGACATCTTGTAATATAAATACATTTTTGAATTCCCATAGTTTCAAGAGCACAAGATAATTCATGTTACACCTAATATATGTAGCTGTCTGTTATCAGTCATCTCAGACAGGCTGCAGAGTAACTTGGTAAGACAGCATTCATGATAATTAAATGTCCTGCAATTAAAACATTTGCTCTACAGAATTGTGTTGTAGACTTGCAAGTAACCTTCCCTTCCATGCTTGTGGAAGAGGTTTTCCCTTTCCTTTGTAGCCAGGGGAAGCAGTCTGCCATTGCACTTATTAATACTGAAATGAATACTTGCAATGAAAGTGAGAATAGGGAAAGTATAACAGGTGTGTTGGGGTTAATTTCTAAATTATTTATAGGGCATCTGGTTATCAGATTACTGTCATCAGTAAACATGGAGATTGTCTGCTCCCTTATTTCATCTGAAGCTCACCATGCTCCCAAAGATTCATAACATGTCTGGGGCTAGATCCAGGATTAATACAGACAGGCAGTTTACGGATGCTAGGTACCAGGCGAACCCACCCAAAATGCATATGAGATACACCTAGTGGGTGGGTGCTACAATTTAGGTATTTAAATTATACAAAATATATATGTGGTGGGTTAAGCGCTAAGGGGAGATCTTATTAAAGAAAAATAAATAAAAGGTTTCTAGGCTTTGCCAATTATATCTATTTCCTTCTCTATCATTAATTAGGGGATATGGTATGGGGTTAAGACTAAAATAAAATAAGAACAAGAATAGAAATAAAAAATAATAAACACTATGGGAAGCTACCTAGGATGAAATTCTGTTTTAAGAGCAGGATTGTCTTTACAATAACTTAGTTTCTTTTCCTATATAAATAACTTGATTTAGATATAAATGTGTAAATAAATAAATAACTTATAAAACCTTATAAAACTTCATTTAGATGAAGGGAATATATAAGTGCAACCTCTAAAATCGATGAATATCTAAACAGAGCGATAAAAGGTGAACAGTGACTTAGAATAAATATATAATCCTTCAATATATAACCAATTCCTACCAAAAGTGAAATGAATTGCTATCAATAAATAAAACAGATGAATAAAGGACTCTAAAACGTGTCTAAAGTGCTGTGCAGAATGGGGCAAAAAAGTGAAATAAATTACTATTAATAAATTAAACAAATATATAAGAACTCTAAAACGAGTCTGAAGTCCTGTGCAAAATGAGGCAAAGAAAGTCTAGTAGAAACTTAGTTCATTCGTCTCCTGAAGGAAGATAATAGCACACCGATCCGTCAAAAGTCAATTCCTGATCAAATGTTCCCGTATGTGTGCTTTGGATGGATCACTCACAGTTATTGTAGTCTTTAAACATGGAAGACGAGATATCAAAAGTGCTGGAGCATGGATGGTGTACCCCCAGGGCCGTGAAGACGCCAAGTTCCTCCACGTGCAGTAGGAGAGAGAGTTCGTGCCGGCTTTTATCACGGGAACGTGTATACAGAATCTCCTTCTGTGTCGGAACGGGGAAATCCCCGCTGTCCAGAGACTCCAGCGCTCTCCTCCTCCGTCAATTCAAAAAAGGGGATTCCACCATACATAAAAAAAATGATATTTATTTATACATATATTAACAGAAAACAAACAGAGAAAAAAATATAATAAACTAAGGCTCAAAGTGACTCAAGCTACCCACCCGAGGAGCGGTGCTTTGGAATAGACTGGAGTGTAGGATCAGTTGTATGCTCCTTAATAATGTCTTTCACTATTTGACCATTCTACAAGCTCAGGCTGTTAATGGTACATGAGTAAGACACAAAGCAGGTTTTTCTATTATGAAATAAAGACAAAGGGCCTGATCCACAGATAAGACGGAAATAAGTACACGCGGATTCTCAAAGAAACGCAGTTAAGTGGCAAATGTACTCCCATGACACTCCCTGCGTTCTTACGGATGTCTCCATAGGAATACCTTAACTCTCTGCGCATTTCTCTGTGCAGATTTTGGTAAGTACTTGCAGACTTTGCAATCCCAGCCCATTCAGCCCTATTTAAATACTTCCCCCCACCCACTTTTCTTAATTTCCTACTTACAAAGTACTGGCACGCCCCATTTATGGATCTCATTAAGCATGGAGTTGAACTCTGTGTGTAGCGGGTTTCCTTGCGTAACATCTGGATCACGCATGAACAATTCACCAAAAATTACCAATATACACACACACACGGCATGCATATATTTAGGTAAATTTTTAAGTGTGAATCCGACCCAAAATAAACTGGTTCTCTGCACACCTCAAGTAAAACTAATATTAAAAGTAGATAATAGATAAACGTAGATAAAAGTAGATAAACACGTGTCTTCTACGTAAGAAAAAGATACGTAGATTATGTAAAAAATGACTACACATGCGCAGTAGTAAAAATTGCCAAACACCGGATGTATATGTTATACGTCCGGTACTCTGGATACGGGCCGGCATTATTATGTTTTTGTGCTTTCATAATGAATATTACCAACAATCAAAAAAGTTGTATCTGAAGTATCTTTCTGATAAGCCATAGGGTGTGGTTTTAGTGGACCAGATTCTCATTCCCGAATTTTTCATGTTACGAGCGTACTTTTACGTTTTGAGCTACCACGTATGCGTAGTAACTCTTTTACGCTATCTATGTAACGTTTCTTTACGTAGATTGCGTACACGCAGTCTTTGAAGACCGCGTGTACGCAATCTACATAAAATGTTACATTGATAGCGTAAAAGAGTTACTACGCATACGTGGTAGCTCAAAACGTAAAAGTACGCTCGTAACTCACAGTTTTTGTAGTCTTTAAACATGGAAGACGAGATATCAAAAGTGCTGGAGCATGGATGGTACCCCCAGGGCCGTGAAGACGCCGAGTTCCTCCACGTGCAGTAGGAGAGAGAGTTCGTGCCGGCTTTTATCACGGGAACGTGTATACAGAATCTCCTTCTGTGTCGGAAGGGGCAATCCCTGCTGTGATATGTATATGTGTGGTGATATGTATATGGGATCTATCTGGGCAAAGAATCATTAGGCAATGTGCTCGACAAACCAGTTCTCTATTGGGCTCTTTAGGTTCAGGTTCAACAGACTTCTGAACTGGGTCTCACCATCTATGCTTTGCTTTACAAGCCTATGTATGTATATGATATACACTTACTTGCGTATTTCGCCAATGATACAGTTGATCACATGATACATTACTTATATAAGAATAGTATGGTGCCCCTGATGGTGGCACGCTGTGTAGCATGTGGGTGGAATTCTAGATACATCAATAGAAAGTGGGGTGCGTAGAAGGAGGTTGAGAAATCAGTTGGTGGGAGCGGTTGAAGAGAGTGGTGATAGTTGAGAGAGCAGGAGAGACATCGGAGCTGATATAAAGAGAGTGGTGATAGTTGAGAGAGCAGGAGAGACATCGGAGCTGATAGAGGAGTGTCAGCGGGGGAAGTAAAGGAGAGTGTGAGAGAGTGAGGGGTGAGAAACTTCTCATTACCAAAGGAAAGGTGAACTTTCCCCACAGTGTGAGTAGTAGTTACAGTTACACGGACTGCTTGTTGGGCATGGATTTTGAAGTACAATGTGGTGATAGTTGAGAGAGCAGGAGAGACATCGGAGCTGATATAAAGAGAGTGGTGATAGTTGAGAGAGCAGGAGAGACATCGGAGCTGATATAAAGAGAGTGGTGATAGTTGAGAGAGCAGGAGAGACATCGGAGCTGATATAAAGAGAGTGGTGATAGTTGAGAGAGCAGGAGAGACATCGGAGCTGATATAAAGAGAGTGGTGATAGTTAAGAGAGCAGGAGTGACATCAAAGCTGATATAAAGAGAGTGACGGTAGCCGAGAGAGCAGAAGAGACATCGGAGCTGATAGAGGAGTGTCAGCGGGGGAGGTAAAGGAGAGAGTCGGTGGCTAAGTAAAGGAGAGAGTGAGGGGTGAGAAACGGGCACCAGGGAGCAGGCTGAGGTGCCGCAGCTGAGAAGCTGATTCCGAGAACTTATTGGTCTCATTTTAACTTCTCATTACCAAAAGAAAGGTGAACTTTCCGCACAGTGTGAGTAGTAGTTACAGTTACACGGACTGCTTGTTGGGCATGGATTTTGAAGTACAATATATAGCAATTTTAACATTAGCTTTGTATGTTTTCTCAACTGTATTTCTGGATGTTGCATGTAATGTTGTATTGTTATGTAATTTTTGTTTAGTAATTGTGTGAAAATTATAATAATAACATTGGGCCGGATCCAGAACTACGTCTTCCATAGACGGATGTAATTCAATGAACAATAGCTACTGCGCATACAAAGCATTGTATCATTCTATTAGTTGCGTAAAAGTTTGATATTTGGATTCTTAAACTTACATTCTCTGTTTGTGAAAGAAAAACAATATAATTTTTTAAGTACTATTTCATTTTGCTGACCAGACCAGTTTTTTGCTTATCGAATTAAATTAGAAAATATTAAAACTAAAATCTTATTTGCTAAACACTGATGTGAAGTTACTTTGAGTTGTCTTTCATTGACTCACCTATCTGCAATCTAAAAAAAATATCTGCAATATCATTCAGGTCATTTCGAACCTATACCTTTAATAACAGCGGGTATCACAATAGTTTGGTTGTTTGTAAACAATTGGAATGTAATGAGAAGACTTGTGTACCAATCATGAAAGTGCATTCTTGTTTGAACCAGTTGGATTCTACTACATTTATTGACAAATGGATAGATAGACATGGAAATCATTGATCCCTAAGGAGAAACATACAGTGCTTGTTGATGGAGTTATAAACATAAGAATGGAGGCACATGAGCAGGAGAAAGCACGGCATGTCCTTATCCATGGATGGTTATAGAGCAGAATTAAACAACTCTGGAAGCTGGGCAGGTTTTTATAGCTTTTACTGTGCTGATAACAAAGTTTACAAAGTACCAGCTTCAACCACAACAGCTACTGCATTTATTTCCATAGGATTATATATGATTGGCACAGAATACTATAACATTGGGCAGGTTATTTGTAGTTTGGTACTGGTTATTGAAATGAATTACATAAAAACACTTAGCAATATAGGGCCTGAGTTACAGTTAAGAATCTGGATGGTTTTCGGTGCATATATTTAAGAAGGGATATACTGCACATGCGCAGTGACTTTTATACGCAATTTATGTTGTACTTGGGAATGCAAATGCCGTGATTCAACACTACAAATCTAAAGTCACTAGGGGCCAGATTCAGATTTAGTAACGTCAGGTGACTTACGCACGCAAGCGCCCTCCAGATGTTACGCTAGGGTTACTATAGTTCCGAGGAAATGGGCTGTGCTTCCCTTCCAACTGCTAAAGCGGGCGGGGGGAAGCATGTAAAGTGTACAGTGTGGGAGGGGGCTCCCACACTGTAGCGGATCAGTGGTCGTACAAACTGCTGATCCGCACAATGGAGTTCATGCAGGCTTATGGCAGCGTAAGCTGCCATAAAGCCCGCACAACAGAGGGGAGTGACAGGGGGTGTGCACTCCCCTCTGTCTCGCTTAATTACAGACCCCCGCACTCACGGAACGCGTGTGCGAGTCTGAATCTGGTCCCTGGTTTGTAGTAACTTAAGCAGGAAGGGGCATGCCATGAATAATTAACTCGGCAGATAAGATTGGGTGGAGGGAGGCATTTAAATGAGCAAAAGAAGGCGCGGTTATGCAGTCACGTTCATAATTAGACACCCTGCGCACACAAATGCGAACCTACAGTTAAGGGAGCCCTATGGCACTCGTAAGTCTCTTAAGAACCTGAAAACCGGGGGGCGTGCCGAGGGAGTTTCATTGCTCCTAGTTACGTTTATTTAAGAACCTAACGCGTTCTTACGTGTGAATCAGACCCATAGGGGTTTGGAAAAGTGGAGATTCTAGCTCTCCCTTTTTTTAACATACTAAAGAATGTCAGCTACAATCTGATTGGTTGCTATGGGCAACATTTCCACTTTTCCAAACCCGCAGCTCAGTAAATCTAGCCCATAGTGTCAGAATCTTAAAAGACAGCATATGGTAAATCAGAGCATTGTAGAGTGATGCTAATATCAGAAGACAGCACAAAGGGTCAGATGTTTAGAATGCCATATGCTGTCAGAAGTGTCATCAATGGTAATAGGAAGGAATAGGCTGGACATATACACTCCAATAGTATTAGAGCATAAGGGCATTTGTTCTGTATATGGAGAGTTAAGTATCTTTTAAACAACTAAATTGCTCTTGTTAATTATTTTCAGAACCTCTAGTTATCCTCTAGTTATCAGAGACATATAAAAGTCTGCCTGCAGAGATCACCAGTCTGGGGAGATATTTGTATTTTAATTTATTTTCTAAAATACATAATCCTTTCCTATGTCTGACAGACAAGACATACAGTATTTCAGTACTGAGTACTTGTCCAAACATTTACCTTGTGATGCACACAAGGGAAAGGACCAAATAATGTGCACAGCGCGTGTTAAAATTGGAATATGTGATTCCTTCTAATTGCAGTAAAATAACCAACTTGTTGCTGCACTGGGATCCCAGAGCAGAAGACTTCTCACATCAGCATATATTTATAACTGGCAGACACAGCTATGTTTAGAGTTGATGATACAAGAAGCACTGTGAGTGATTGCAACAACCTATATACAGCACTGCAGATGTAGCACTGCATATATTAATACATGCTTAGTCCATTCTTTTATCTGGGAAGTTTTCAACTTGGAAACAACCAAGCACTAAAAAAATGATTGACACGTTCTGTTCATTTTAAATGTGTTGTTAATTCCTTAGTTCCTTTGCTGTTTTGTATGAATGTGTATCAATAGCAACGTATACAGTCTAGACTTTGCACTCACAAGTGATGCATAAATGTTTTAAATCCCAACAAACTGCAGTACATATAATAAAAGGTCTTTTTGTTTATTAAAAATGCATACTGTGCCCATCCTAATAGAAGCAGTGGACAGATTGTCCAGGCAGACAGAGCAATCTGATCATCAGACATTCTGACATATTGGTTTATGCATTGCCTTGCACAAAATTAGTGTATGGCCAGCTTTAGGGTGATGGGTACACATGGAAAGGAAGGTTTATTGTAATAGTGTTTGTATACTGTCATGCTGTATCACAGACTGCTTAATAATATGGTGGAGAAAGTGACATTAACTCATTACCTTAACTAAAAGAGAAACTCCTCACTGGCGCCAGCTGGGTGTGGATATTGTGTACAAAATCCAAAAATAAAGAATCAGAGTAAAACCATATATAAATATGATAATGAGCTGCTGTACTTAAAGATAGCAAATCCAATACAAAATTAAACAAAATTAAACAAAACAAAGTACTGTGTTAGAATCAGATTGTATATAGTCAATAGCCTTTAAATTCCATAGAAAAATTAGATAAGTACAAGCAGCGGCATATAGTATACACTTTAATAAAATAAGATATAAAACAAATGACTAATTCAAGTAGAAAAACATAGATAATGCAATTACTGAATCCACTAAGAGACAGAAAGCATAGCTAGCTGGGGTATAGAGAGACCTCTCCAATTCAATCCTTAGTGACCGGTCACTATCAAGTATAAAAAATGAGGAAAATAAAAATACAACAAAAAAGTAAGTGTTCTTACCAGCTGGCATGACCTTAACTGTTCAATTGTACCAATGCTAACTACTGTGCCATGCTAAAATCCAACGTTAAACTAAACAGTCCCATTAATATCACAGCAGCCTAATAAATAAGATAGCTAAACCCCACTGCTTAGAGTTATTTATTTCACAAGCATTGGGCACCAAGAGAAACAAGAATGGCACATGTCACGTTTTCTTAACTTGATTCTGTATATGAACTAGAAGGATCTAAAAATACTGTACTGTACTGTATATATGTATTCACTGGCATGTCATTCATGTGAGTAACCACATTCATACAAGACAGCTTTATTGGCAATATTTTCCTTTACACTGTAATGCCATAGCTTTATGTATTTAGTTGGTAATAATACTAAAAAAAAAACATGAAAAGATATTTTTATTAGGTCTAAAGCATAACTCAAGACTACATTAATTTATATTTGTGGTAGTGTATTGCCTGGTGAAAAGTATCCAGGTTCACTATCTAAAGTTCTGTCTACTTGCCATGTGCAGTGGTACGATGCATAAACCTGTCAGCAGCTTCCAGTAGTAATTACTTCACGCAGGGTTAGCAATACTTGTAGCCACATTAATATTGTATGAGAAGCCCTTCCATGGGGTGTGTCCTAGTTCAACTCTAAGCCTTGAGTGTAATGGCCCAGATCCTGGGCTACGGACGCCAGGGGAATTACGCACTCTGCGTGCATAATTCCCCTGTCAGCTATGATGTGCGCATGCTATAACTACGCTAACGTACCAGCTGGCGTATGTAGCATTAGTTACGTACACTGGCCGGTACGTTAAAGGGGCTGGACAGCTTTTTACGTCTGCCATATCGCCGCCCTATAGGCGGAGATAGTCATTTAAATTAGTGGGCGGGGGAAGGCCCATTACGACAAGACGTAAATTTTAAGGTAGGAATCTGGACACGTTGTACCTTAATTATTTTAATTTGTTCTGTGTAGTTATAGACATTAAGGGTCAGATCCAGACTGCAACATTAGGGGACATTAAGTCCTAAGTCCCCTATTCTGCTTGTACTGCGTTTGCACGGTACAAGAACTTCTGCACGAAACACAGACTTGGGCGGCTGTATTTCATGAGGAACTGGCGGCCCAAACACCACGTGTTTGAGATTGGTGGGAGTCCCCGGCACAATGGCTGTCTTTCAGAAGTAGAGACAGCCGGAAGCTCTGTTTAGATTTTTTTTCAGAATGGATGAGTATGTTAATTGGCATTGGCATACTCACCCTGCGCCGCTGGACCCGCCGCAGGAGAGGTGAGTAACCTCCAGGGAATTTTAGTGTTATGGGGAGGGTTAGGGTCAGGCTGCGGGGAATGGAGGATTAGGGTCAGGCTGCGGGGAAGGGCGGGTTAAGTTAAGGATTAGAGAAAGGGTTTTGGCAGAGGGATATTTACCATATGGAGCACTGTGTTCAGTGCTCTGGGGATTGATTGCTTTCCCTCTTTGAGGCAGAAGCAATCGATTTCCCAGCCAGCTCAGAAATTGCTGGGAGAGAACAGCCCTATCGAAACAGGGCCAATCTCAACGGAGAACAACACCTGTTGAGATATGTATGATGGGTGGGCTTTGATATTTAGATTGTACAGCAAGAGCTTGGCTAATGATCCAGTGTTCTGCTTGCACAGTGGAGCAGTGGATTTAAGGGATCCTTCGGCACTCTTAAATTTCCTCCCCACGTAACAGTAGGGGAAGTGCACTGCTTTACTACATGCAGAACTTAGGATACCAAATTCCTTACATTAGCCTCTGTTGCAAGTAAGTACCGTAAACTAACAAGCATTGGACATGATACATGTGCCATGTGACTGTGATTGTCCTGGTTGTCCATCACACTAAGAATTCATGCATCTATAAGAGCAGCTTGACAAGCAATTCAATCAGGATATCAGGATATTGTTGCAATACACAACAGAAAGCAATTAATTGCAATCTATAAAAAGAATGTGTCATAATATTGGAATTCTGGCCATAATTTAACACAGACAGACAGGTGATCTGTAGTAAATGCTTTGATGAAGTCAGATTATTTTAAACATCTACTTACTGTATATAAGTAAAGAGAGTGTGCAATTAAAAGCAGACACATGCAAATTACATGTAATTATGGCATTATATACAGCCATGTCATATACACATTTATATTTATTTATATAGATATTTTTTTTTTATAGAGAAGAGAGAGAGAAAAAAGGCACCCCAGCGCTCTTGCAATTAACCTGCAACCAACAATGACATTCTATCTTTAAAATAAAAGTCAGAAAGATTTGATACATACATTTCAATAAGGCCGTTCTCTCAGCTGGGTTAATCGAAGAAGCAAAAGCAATCGATCCCGGAGCACCGGACACAGTGTTCTGAATGGTAAGTATCCCCAACCCGTTCCCTAACCCTCCCTTCCCGCAGCCTGACCCTAACCCTAACCCTCCCCCAAAGCTAGAAGTCCCCAGAGAGGTTAATTACCTTTCCTGCAGTGGGTCTGCGGCTCTACTGAGGCGGGTCCGGCATCACTTCCGCAAATGAATGAGTGAGTATGCCGATCGGTAAGTGTAAAATGTTAGCTATTCGAAATAGGGACAGACAAAATTGAGCTTTCAGCTGTCTCTTCTTCGGAATGCCACCTATCGTAGCAGGGACTTCCGCTTTTTTTGTATATGTGTGAACGTGAATTCCACATACTTTGCTAGCACCTGCTCCATATCAACTTATAAATTGATTTGAACAACCTCCATTCTGTGTGTTTGTTTTAAAGCGTGTCTGGGATAGCAGCTGACGGGGTACTGTTTCAGAGTAGCTGTTTTGGAGACTTGGGGACCTCTGTTGGGGGGTGAGCTCACAATTTAAAAATACATGATATATGACCCAAAGTTGGGACAGTTAGTTTAGAACCAAAACAAAAAAGCCTTGTAAGTGGCTGGTGGCTTATCATTTATTTGCAAATGTATGTCATGAATCTGTTTGACTTTTATTTTAAAGATAGAATGCTGGGGCCTTTTTTGTATCTGTGTGATTTCCGCATACTATGCAGCACCTGCTCTATATTAACTTTTATAAATTGATTTGAGCAACCTCCACTTTGTGTGTGTGTGTTTTAAAGCATGTCTGGGATAGCAGCTGACAGGGGGCGCTGTTTCAGAGTGGCTATTTTGGAGACTTAGGCACCTCTGCCTGGGGTGAGCTCTCAATTTAAAAATACATGATATATGACAAAAGTTGGGACTCAGGTTTAGAGTTAGGACCAAAATAGAGACGCCTTGTAAGTGGCTGGTGGCTTTTCATATATCTGCAGATGTATTTAACAAAGTCTTTGACTTTTATTTTAAAGATAGAATGTTATGATTTGTTGCTGGTTAATTGCAAAGTGCTGGGGTGTCTTTTTTTTATTTGAATATATATATCGGCGTGACGCTGAAGTAGTCACGTCAGCATCATTCATAATCAGAGGCGCCGCAGAGGATGGAGGGTGAGTAAGAAGAGAGGGGAAGACAGAAAAAAGGTAAGACTTATAAAAGCTTATTGGGGGTTAAAGTATGGGGGGTAATGTGTAGTTATAGTATGTGAGGGGGGGTAATGTGAGGTTATAGTATGTGGGGGGGGGGGGAATG
>WWET01001280.1:123166-137236 GCA_011038615.1 Limnodynastes dumerilii | reverse complement strand
CTGTCACTGTCTCTGGAGAAATTCGTTACCCTCCCTGTTAATGTTGGTAGGAGGTACTTAACATGTATATTTATCATATCAGATGGGGCATGGGTTGGTGGTAGATGTGGGTTGTCTCCATTTTAGTTGGCGCAGAAATATCTGGTGTCAGAGGCGCACCCTTCTAGTGAGCACCGTGACGGGGGCCTGGTCTGCCTCCTCAACCAAGTTGGGGTGTCCAAGTGAAGAGGTGGAGTCGGGGTATTGGAGGGGCACCTTGTTTTCTGAGGTGACACCCACCTGCTATTTTGCCACTTGTATCAACCCTAAATTTTATAGTCATTGGGGTAGATCCAGAACTACGTTTGCCGTACGTTTATTCGTGTAGCGTATTTTCGTGCGCGTAAATTCGTTACACTCCCCTCGGCACACCCCTTGCACGGACGTATTTTGTCAAGATACGCTTTCCAAACCCTACCTTAACTTTTTCCAACGTAACCGCAGTGATACGCACACGTACGTATGGGCTGAACGAATTTACGCAGCTAAGCACGCCCATACTGTACACTTTAAATACAACCCCCTGCCTACTTCACGTAATTCACACGTAATTCGGAGTAACATAAAATTGGCACGCCCACACGTGACGTGACACATACGTGAATGGCCCATACGTTCACTATTACGTTACGTGAATGTGTGTATTTTCTATGGTCCGCATGCGCAGTGCGTACAAAACAGCGATTTTATGTCTCTGCCATGCGTAAATTCGCTCCGAGGCGTAGTTCTGGATCAGGCCCATTGTAATTATGTGTCCAGTAGAGGAATAAATTGCTAGTGTGAAGTCATTATGTGAATTCTGTACTGAGGATACACAGAGAATGTTGTACATGCAGTGATGAGATTAATCTATTTGTGTGGGACCTGATGAGTAGGCAATTTCCTGATGTAGAAAGTCTAGCCAGCATTCTCCTTCCTCCAAGTCATTCTGTAATCAGCAGCAAGCAGCACAGTAGGGAGGACATCAGAACATTTTAGGAGGAATCTATGGAATACCAGTTTGGTTGGTAAGGGTAATAAAGCCCTACATGAACTGAGTGCTGTGGTGTTTGTGTTCCTGAACTTGCTGGATTTAATGAATGGTGACCCAAAGGATGTTTTGATAAAGGGCTGCAGTACGTGGAGCCCTCTATGCTTAAATGCTGTTTAATGCCATGTAAACTACACATAAACTGTCACAACTATTTGATAAAAATAAATGGCTAAAGCTGCAATTCTAGGATTGTCTACATTTTTCCTGTGACCCGGCTTACATTATTTACATTATTTACTTCTCCTATTTCCTCCTAGGCAATGAGCTGCCCATGTGTGCCAGTTGTGGACTCAATATCTATGATGGGCGTTACCTGCAGGCCTTGTCCTCTGACTGGCATGCGGACTGTTTCAGGTATGTCTGACTGCTCACAGAACTTTACTAATGATATATTACAATATATACTGACCCGGCCCGGCATCTAATTTTACTAAAACGTGTCCCACTGACCCCACCTCGCTGCCCTCTACAAATATCTGCAGCCGTATATAGAATATAAAATACACACATTTGCTCTTCTGCGTCTGTCCACCATTAATACAGGCTTTGCTGTTGGTAACCTTTACTCAGTAAATGACTTAGGTTATATATTTCATAAAAGGCTTAGTCGTCTTGCAGTTAGTCATGTCAGTTTCACACATTATTATCTAACGATCTAATGAGGATGTATTTAATAAGCTCACAGGGCCCGATTCAATCAGCTTCGTGTCCGTGGTATTTGTGAAGCTAATTCCAGTGAATTTTTATTTGGGGATATTTATGCGCATCCCATAGAGGTGTGCACAAAAACACGCTAATATTTGCAACCAAAAGTGATGGGGAAAAGTGCACCATAATTTTTTCCCGTCATCGCGGCTAACTTAATCGGGCCCATAGTTTGCCCATCCACCAAGTAATTTGAAACAGCAATATTCCTAATGACAAAGGCCCTGATCCAGACATTGTACGCCTACCATATGTGTGGAGGTCTGCAAGTCTGCACATGAGAGGGGAGTGAACTCCCCTGCCATTCCCCTCTCATGTACCAAGTCCTAGACACTTTTGTGTCCCGAACCTTGCCTTAAAATCTCCGCACAGATACAAATCCATGCAGATCCAGCCCACTTACATGGGTTAGGTATGCAACCACCCCCTGCCTGAGTTCCATACGATAGGAGTTCCAATGCGGAACTCCTATTGTGCAAGCAGATTGCAGTCAGGTGACCTTCTTAGTTCTGGATCCGGCCCAAAGTTCATAGGTGTTAAAATGATTTATATGAACAAGACATATTCCCAAGGCATTGTTCATAGTAGAGAAATCCTGGCACAGTGGTTAGAATTGTTTTCTAAAGAACATATATTTAGTTTCCAACCAGGTTCCTATCTGTAGAGATTGTGGCCTGTATGCGGTCTTAAAGACCGCATATACCCAATCTACGTTGCAAAAAGAAACGTAGATGGTGTTACAAAATTAGGGCTTGATTCAGAGGCTGAAAATAAGAACTTAAAGTTACACCTGGGCAAAACCATGTTGATTTCAGGGGGAGTCAAGTTAATTTTATTCTGTGCATGCAGGGAGAATGCTTTGCTTTTACTTATTGCACACATATACCTGATCAGCTTCACTTTTAAACTGCTAATTAGACTTGAGCTGGGAAACATCACCTTTTAACTATAATACTGTTGCAACAAATGAAATTTGACTCCCCTGAAATCAACATGGTTTAGCCCAAGTGTAACTTTAAGTTCTTATTTTTAATCTCTGAATCAGGTCCTTACTGTGCATGCGCAGTAACACGTCAGTAAACTCCAGGCGCATGTGCAATGCGCCCAAAGCTCTGCATACAGCCCTATATGTTTACCCTGTAGCTGCTGTGTTTATTTGTGGTTATCTATGTACAGCTGCTATGGATCTCTGGAGCTTCCAGTTGGTTCTGCCCCTATATGCAGCCACTAGAGAAGAAAAGAGGTGGGGAGATATTTTAATTCATATCGTGGAGGATAGGAGACTGGCAGCAAAGGGGAGCGGCAGGTTGCACTTGTGATTGTGTGCAGAGAACCCATGTATGCAATGTGCTGTGTAGCCAGAGTAGCTGATTAATGCTAAGCTGTTACGTGATGCAGAGTTGCAAACAGATGCAAATGCAGGGGAGAGAGATCCAAGGACAAACACAAAGTCAGGACCATGGTCAATAACAGCAACAAAGACCAATGTAGGGATGCTGGAGACAGGTGACAGGATCATTAGTTATGGCACTAAGGCACTGCACTGGTCCAGTCTGTATAGCAAGTAGCCAGATGACTGGACTCATGCAAGCAGCCAGATGACTCCTAATGAGATGAAACAGAGTCATTGATTGACAGCCCTGGGAAGTCTGTGTTGTCTCAGCTGTCTGGTTGCCCTGACCACAGGAAGAGATAGGTGACACTGGATTTGTTTTGTGAAAGCAGTTTACTTGGTAATGGCATAAAAATAACTGATTTAAAAAAATGATAACTCAGTCTTTTCAAGCTTTAATGTCCCAATTCATATTGTCCTCTGTCTTTGCAATCTGGTTGGCTGTAGCTTCACAATAATAAGGATTTGATAAGAATGTAAACATTTGGCAAACCCATGAGCAGTAGTGGTTGTGGAAAAGCTAATACAGCACTATTAGTATACATGCACAGCATGAAGTGGCATCATATTCTCCTGTGCTTATGTTGTCTGCAGTAGATGCAGGTTACTCAGACCGGGCTCATTAGTATGATGTTTGCATAACAGCACAGACATCCTTTGACAATGTTAGTATTGCTTAAGACTGTAAAGCATTACTTACACTAATGAATGACGCAGCAGCTTCTGCATCTGCAAACACAATACAGGTTATAGTGGTGAACGACTGGGGGCAGCAGAAATCCAGCCAAGAGACATGTTATGAATTCCTTATGCAGTGATATTAATAATCATTCAGACGTGGGCAAGATGTGTGTCCTTGAATCTTGTTTATTGCATGTTTGCCAGTTTTATTTAGAGACACACTGTGATTTATAGTCTTACTTTTTTGTTTTTGTAAATGATTATATAGCACCAAAATACTGGGGAAAACAGTAACAAGACAAGTAACAGACAGATAGAGTTGAGAGGGTTCACAAGCACACTTTTGATATCTTAGAAATAACCATCTTATAAATAACATTCTACGTAAAATGTATATAATATACTCACAGATTCTATCATGCGCTATGTTCCAACTTTTGGTATAAAGCCTAAATAGGTTTATGATGGTGTAACATTAGAAATCCTAACGGTCCCTTTAAGATACTCACCTTGTATGATTGGACAAGGGTCCCTCCCTTACCTCCGTAAGAAGCGACAGGTACGCAACTCCACCACGCCCCCTGACGAAGTCTTGCCGACGAAACGTGTTGATGTGGAACTTACCTTTACCTGTGCACGTGGCAAACACTGTCTGCTCCGGAGTCTACCTTCCCGCATGTCCTGGGACGCTAGGAATCGGCATTTTGGTGACACGGTAACCAGACTGTATCTTCAACTGTTGTTACATGCTAAGTTACAAAGAAACTTTTCTGTACACATATTACCTAGAGCTGCCGTTGTTTTATCCGCCTATTAAAGAAATTACTGCACTATGACGCGCCCCCTCTCTTCTCTTTTTTAGCAATATATATATATATATATTTATACATACACACACACACACACACACACACATACACACAAAGGCACCCCAGTACTCTTGCATTTACCAGTAACTAACCATGGGATTCCATCTTTAAAATAAAAGTCAGCCACTTACAAGGCTTCTCTGTTTTGGTGTTCCTAATTCTAATACTGTCAGAGGGCCTGATCCAGACCTACGCTCGCGTGCGAGTTAATGCTGATCGTAAGCGTAATAACGGCTGAAAAAAACGCACTGCGCATGTGCATAGTGACAACTTCCGGTCGTACCAAAGACCTTTATGTAGCGGCGATTCTGGTGTCTGTATTGTTTGCGTACTTTCAGACGACGGGGCATGTTTATAGTACTGGGTGGGGGTGTGCTAAGCATCGTTTATACGCAATGAACGTACGGACGGCCACGGGAACGAACACAAAAGTTAGGGTAGGGTTTGCCGAGCGTATGGAAGCTAAATTAGGTACGAGCAAGGGGAGTGTCTATTGCCGTGCATCGGTGGTACATTCGGCGATAATACGCTACGCACACCAGCGTAGGTCTGGATCAGGCCCAGAGTCCCAACTGATACATATATCATGTATTTTTAAATTGAAAGCTTACCCCTGCAATCACATAACTAACCAAATCATATTTAAAAAATACAAACCTTTCTACAAAAATTATGTTTTCTCTTATTAAGTTATTAAATTATAGTGCTTGTCAGCATTGTCAAGCACTATCATTGTCAGCATTGTATTTGCAGCAGGCTCTGCGGAAGTGAAATACTCTGCTGATTTTGTGTGTGTGTGGAGGGGGGGGTGTTGTCTTTGCTGGTACACAGCTGTATGCTCAGGGTTTCCTGTTCCTCTGTATTACTCAGAGAGGGGCTAGGCAGACAGGGCAGACAACTGTGAGAACCAGTTACAGTGAGAATGGAGCAGAAGCAACAGCCTGTACAGAGACAGTAAGTTTATCAGCATCATTTTCTTCTGTAGCTAAGGCAAGTGTTCAAATCCTCCTCTCACAGAAAAAATACTGAACTGCTTGATCATGTTGTTCTAGCCTTAGAGGATGGACATTTGTTTTTCACATCAAAATAAAGTATAAGAGTATAAATCCAGTTGTGTTATTATTATATTGTTACTAAGAGCTGGACTGGTGACGGTTTCTCAGATGCTTTCTATATAGATTATAAATGCCACTTTTGTCTCTCTAACATTTAAATAATAATTTATTTACAATTCAAAAATATTTTCTACCTTTTAAAACTCAGTGCTGCATGTTTTTTTTTTATTATCATTATACTGTATTTGTTAAGCAAATGTGTAATAGTAGCATGGTGTCTGCAATATTATACTTGTTTTACAACGTTAATAGTTTGCTACAGGGGAAATAATAAAACAGACATACAGAAAATAAGGAACCATACATTGTATCTTTACAATGCAGAAGACCATATTATACCTGTACAGTATAACCAAACAAACCTCACAGCTGCTGAAATTTAGAAATTTTAATCCCCCATAGGAATACCATGTAGCTTTCAGAACTGTACATATTGGGCCTGATTCAGAGATACGATTTCCACGGCACTTAGGAGCGTATATTTAAGATCCTAGAAAATTCGCAAAACTGCGCATGCGTAGTAATAGTGCAACGCCGTCTACGTAGCGGTTAGGAGCGTAAATTCGCTAAGAGCGTAAGTTTGAATCGCACGCAAGCACTTAAGATCTTAAGTGCAGCGAATCTTTAAGATCTTAAGGATTTGCATGGAAAGGGGCGGGGGGAGGCAGGGAAATGAGAGAAAGTGGGCGAGGACTGACACTTAGGATCTTAAATGAACGCTACCACGTCACTTAAGATCCCAAATGACAGCGCGCTACTACGTCACTTAAGATCTCAAATGACAGCGCAGAGTTAGGGTTAGTCAATGGTTGTCTAAGTTTAAGACCCACCGCTGTTTGCAAGGGGAGTGACTCTTTATGCAGTGGGCTGGAACCTGCTAGGATCTTAACATTAGATGCGTATATTTGCGATCTTTTCGCAATCGCATCTCTGAATCAGCCCCATTGTTACTATAATAATACTAGCACACAGGGTATGGGGCCACCACAGCATCATTGTGCCTACTCTGCATCAGTTGGTACATGCAGTCATGTGTCCCAAGAAGATGCCATTGGATAATGTTGTTTTGCTGGGAAACATTTATTTATTGCTTAGTTTTGGATGTAGTCTGATGGTATTCAGTCAATACTTAAAAACAAAAAAACAATAAACTTTTTTGTCCAGGTATTCCCGATATTGGGGTAGTGAATGTTACTTTTTTATATTTCGTGGTACTTCTCTTCTCTGGATTGAAGAATGTGTATGTTTGCTTGGTCAGTGTAATTCATGTTTTGTATCATAAAATTAGCATTTATATTGACAATGAAACAATTGTGTATCTGAACATTTATTGAGGTAGTAGATATTGGTCATAGAAGGGTTGACCAATGGTTCAGTTGGAAGGCAAATTCTAGGTCATTGTCCTACATATGGAGATATACAATTATTTACGCACACCACCAAAACCTGCACTTCATATACACTGAAGGGAACAGGTACATCCTTTGTATTTGGAGCTGAGGCCACTTGTTATATAAATAAATACCCAATTAGTATGTTATGTATTCTGAGTCTTCCAATCCCAGTTGTTATCCTTGGCTGAGGTGTGTCTGTCACTGTTGGAAGGATATTGGACAGATCCAGACTTCCAGCAAGAGTGCGTGTTCTGATTGTAAAAATGTCGTTTTTCCAGTGACCCTAAATGGAAAGCAATCCACTGGACCCAGTCTTACAGCAAATGACGCTTTTTACAGGTGGGCCAGGTTGCACTCACAAGTTGGACCAATCCAGAATTCTGATCCGCTGCCATCCACTGGGTAGGGTTCTGGGGTCCGATGCCCGTGCAAGTTAGGGAAGTGGTTGCCTCAGAGCTCCAACACAAGTGTGAATTGAGCAAGGAGATATGTGGATGTAACACAGTCTTATAGCCTAGAAACCGCTCCATGGTATGCAGCTTGTACAATCTGTCTTTCTCATCCTCTTTGTGTTTTTCTAAAGGGCTGCCTGACTGCCCTCCAGTGAGAAATCAAGGAAAGGCAGATTTATTATTATTTTTTTACATATTGACCCTGGTAGACAGGTATTTTCTCTCTATTTTAGGTGTGCGCACATTTCATACAATCCAATTTTTGCAATTCTGTGTTGTAAGTGAAGACTTATCACAATTATCAAACCATCGCATGATCATCCATTTCCTGCGGCTGAAGTATTTCATTCCCATGTAATTACACTGCACAATGTTGCATTTTTTATGCCATTTCCCCCATAACTCTATTCCAGCAGCTGTCTACTTGGTTGCTGTGTGAAAAACAATTATATGGCTGTGGCCTGAATATGCGTTAAAAAACAATTAAATATTCATCTTTACACGTAGTACTGAAAATAATGATGTTAACATACTTTAACATGTACATAAAGTTTATGAGCTACCGAATATTTCTAGAAATGTAAATAATTCAATCATGTTTCTTTAAACAGAATAACTATCTATCAGACATATTCATTGTGCCTCCAAACTGATGTCACTAGTTCCTGGTAAGCTGATGATTGCCTTCACTGTGGTGCAATAGGTTCAATGTCTGGTCATCTGCAGGTTATGAAATGGTGCGATAGTGTGGGTTGCATTGTCCTCTTCTGCTGAAAAGGATTTCATGTCCATGAGTCACAGTCACCCTCCAATTACTGGACATACAGCAGCAGAATGTTATAGGAGGGTTCTGGATGAGTTGCGTTGGTGGATGTTAGATCTCATTTGAAAATGTAATCCACCTTCTTTTGTATTTTATTTACATATATAGCTGTCATTGAGTTATCTCTGAATGATTGTTAATAACCCCAGACTGGAGTTACAAGAACTTTCTGTAAAAAGTGCAAATTACCACCTGGATATCCCATGTTGTAATGTGATGGGTGCGAATGAAATATATATTTTTTTTATTGTTGTGGATTTCACACAAATACTGAACATACTTATTTTTAAATCGTTCATAGTTGAGCTATAAAGCATCACCTTTCAACTCATTCTGTTTGCATATTTATATCTCTTTCCTCTGTCCATAGGGACTTATCCCATCTCATATGTGATTGTATAGGTGTTTACCAAGCTTTACACATACTCCAGATACTGTATTTCGATTTTACATCCATACCTGGCTTGTACTTCCCACAGGATGTAACAGCCAGATTCCTTCTGTCTAGTTAAGGGTATAATGAACAATAGATAAGGAAGGAGATAAAGGAATAGGAAAGTAATAGAAAAAGGAGAAACAATATGCATTTACAATAGAAAAGTTTGAAAAACTGATAGAATGAATAAAGATGGATGACGTAAACCAAAGATTTGGATAATAGAGGACAATAAAAAGACCCAAAAGGAAAAGAAGAGAAAGATAAAAATTATAATAGGAAAGAATAAATGAGAGAAATAAGAAAGGAATACAGGACTGTAGATGGAAAAGCATAATGAAAAAAAACCCAGAAAAATTGAGACAAAGTCAAAATGATAAATTATACATGAAAATATAAAAAAACAGACACAACAAATTATAAAGAAAAATAGAAAACTGATACTGAAAGGTCCTGATATATACAAAAGATTTAGGCTGTTTCAGAAGAGTACATGTAACTTGCTTATGGAAATATTAATCTGTCCATGTACCACACTCTTCACTTGTACAGACTGGATCCAGGCTCCTGCACGCTTTCTGTGCATGCAGTAGTCTGTCCGTCTGACAGAGCGGGGGGAATGCACGCCCCCTGTCACCCCCCTCTCTCGTGTGGGCTTTATGGCAGCTAACTCAACCATAAGCCCGCCTTAAGTTAATTGCGCAGATCCGGACGACCACTGATCCGCACGAGTGTGGGATACCCATTCTACACTGTACAATTACCATGCTTCCCCCCACCCACTGGGGGGTGCATGCAGAACTTCTTGCATGCACCCTCCAGTCAAATCAGGCCACTTACGCACTTTGCGTGCTGAAGTGGCCTGATGTTCTCAATTCACGATCTGGCCCCACATTATTTTCTTTTTATGTATGTTATTTTACTTAACAGCTTCCATGTAACATGAGAAAAGTCTGTTCATAATACTGGTTGAATCCAAGTGGCAGGTGTGTGTTTTCTGGGATCTGCTTGAACCTTATCCATAAGCCCGGTGCTATTTTTCTAATTGTAGAAACATGGTTACAGTTCTATTATAAAAAAAATACATGTTCAGTGGCAGCGCTCCAATGTCTAGCACAGGGAAATAATCCATTTTTGGTTCACCACTAAAGTTTTATTATTCAGCTAGTAGGAAATGTAATAATCTGTAGGTAACAGCAGATTGATTGAATGACTGAAATAACTGCCAATAAGCAGCTAATTATAGATCTATAGTGGATATAATATAAACTGACACATTAAGGATTTTGTGAAATAATAATAAATCATGTCAGACTGTTTTAAAACTTCAAGTGAAGAAACCCCAAAATGATATTGTTTACATAAAAGAGATAAAAAAAGTGTGCAGGTCTGAAAGACCGCATTTGTGCAATCTACGTAAGAAAAAGATACGTAGATTACGTTAAAAATGACCACGTATGCGCAGTTGTAAAAAAACGCTAAACACCGGACGTATATGTTATACGTCCGGTACTCTAAATACGGGCCTAAGATTGTATTAACCAGGGCTAAATTAGGACAGTGACAGCCTCTATACTGAATAGCTGTGGGGGGCCTGCTGTTCGGTAACAATGACCGTTACCCGGTTCTTTTAAATGTACAATTATTTTAGGTATTACTCCTTTGTACAGTATATATAAGAATTCTGCAATGGCTCATTGGAGGTGCTCTTGCTGTTGATCATGCCAGCCAGCACCATGTCAGCCAGTGCTTAAAACGTGTGTTGATTTTATAGTAGTGGTTTACAGGGGTTTGCTGCTGGTGGTTGTTGTAGTGGTACCTGACAGCACTTATGTATCTGCAGCCTGTTTTTCCATGGCCGCTAGTCTACTCCTATATCCAAGCTTAGAAATGTATGGGTACATTGCAGAGTTGTGTGTGTGTGTGTATTTGTAGTGGCTTTCTGTATGTTTTACAACCACTCCTTGCCAGGATACAGATCCACTCAAATCATTTATAAGTTGTATGCCATCTATAGAACCTAACTTGATTGTTAAGGGATTTCCAACATTATGTCAGAACTTAGTTATGATGTAAAGATGTAAAACACACAATTGAGCCACTATGGACATATAAACTTCCCTTTGCCCGACCCTGATGTAAGTACATCTGCAATTTTTGAATGTGCCTGGTTTTAACAGCAAAATGCACCTTAAACATGGACAATTGTGCACGAGGCTTTGGATCATTATCATCTTTCATTATTCATCTTTTGTAATGTTATTACCTGTGACCCAGCTACAGAGAAGCAGCCCCCAATGCCTGATGCTGCTAACACTTTGTTTCTCTGTTGGGATGGTTCCTTTGGACGATTTTTAATTAGTACCAAGACATTTTTTATCTTGGTCTCATCAGGCCATAAGACTTCCTTCGCATGGTTTGTGATAGATAATAGTCTTCCTAATGATACATGGTATAGCGTTATAAAATATTTCCCGACCAGTACTTTGTAATGAAAGCTCAAGAAAAGAAAACCTGAGAAAACTGCATCTAATCTCATATGAACAGGTTTTATATAACAATTACTTTCATTTACATTTCAGTCACAGCCCCATTATGGTATTGTAGGTTTTATATTTCAGTTCCTTTTCATCTGTTGTCTATGTTTTGTACTGGGTAAAGGATAATTCTATATCTCTGGTGCTTACTCCATTTCAGAGAAGCATAGATTTTACCTTTCATTATACAATGCAGGCTTTGGATCTCTTCAATACAAGTTTGTTATCCAGTAAGTTCTAAAGGCCAGAAAAGAACAACAATTATGTTGTGTTCTGTTATATCATAAAACACAATGACCTGGAATTATTCACTGCAAGGAAATCTATTCCACAAGGAAAAAAAGATATAAATCAAATTGCTGACCTCTTACACCTGTTTTACTAATATCTCTCATATGAAGGTGACAGTTACTGCATGTTTATTGTATAAACTGTGCTCAGAGTGAAGTGTTAATCAGACTTTAACATACAGTAGCTGTTCCTCCCTTCCCCCAATAAATCTGTTGGTGCAGATGGATTATTTTAGCACAAGGTCACTTCTGGATATTAGTGCTGTGCTGTGGGAAACATATTGTTGGTGCATTGTGCCTTTTTTTTCATGAGGTCAGCAGTCTAGGAAATGTTTTTGGAGAGCTGTGCTCCCCTCCTCATGGTGTACATCTCCAGCCTGGCCTTGTCCCAAGCACAGCATCTGCATTTCACTGTAAGTGCTGGCCTTTCCCTGAACAAGCCTGTGCCATTAAACTGGAGTGGCTGTGCTAGATAAGGAGGCTGCCTTCACAAATCATTTATTAACTGTTTTGCAGTAAATCAGACCCATGTTATATTGGTTTCAGTGTTAAAACAAGAGCAAAATTTTGTTTTTATGGCAATGAATTGATGATACTCTTATTTATGCTAGTTCCGGAAGTCTGCTAAATATTGGCACTGCACATGTGCATTGGAACTCATCAGCCCGCACTATGCTGCGTTCCATGTGGAAATCAAACCCTCATGCATATGAGAAACGCTTATTGGCATAGGTATTTAAATTGTACAGTAAGGACTTGGCTAAGCCCCTACCTATACTCTACTCTTGGAGATGCGTACGTAATACTTAAGGTAGATTCCTATTGTGGATCCAGTATCTGCACATGGGAGAGCAGGGCACTGGATAGTGGATAGTGGATGCCCTGCTCTCCTGCTTGCAGTGTTGGGAATCACAAATTCGGTACGCTTGCCTTGGCAGCGAAGGCTGACATACAGAATCTAGTATTAAGTCTGGCTATGGCCCATTGTAACCACTCCCAGTCGCACTGACTTGCTTCTGACAGCCAGGTGCTAGTTTCCATTTCAAGCGTGAATTTAAATGCAAATGTTTAGATTGATATGAAGGGGGAAAGCTTATACAGTAAACGAAATCCGAGGGTACGCTCACGTTCAAACTCAACGCTGCCCCTCTGTCAGAAGTGTCATTCCTCTGAAGTCTAGATGTAAATCCATAAGCTGTGCATACGCAAACCTCTGAGCATGCACAAAACTCTATGTCTGGAACCATATTGTTATCCTTATTATCCTACATTTCATCAAATCTCTGCTTGGTATCACAAGCAATGTCAGTCCTCAAACAACTTGCCTAAATCAGCTGTAGTATGGGAGTCTGGATCCGGTCCTCAGGTGTTAACATATAGGAAGAGGAATACTGAATTTGTAAACAAATATTTCAGAAACTGATTCCTAAATGTTGCCAGAACTCTATTAAAGTGTATTCTAGTGGTTTCAAGATTCTCAGTTCAAGTCACCCCTAGTATCTCAATTATGTTTTCAAGGTTTCCAAAAACGTGTTTACAAAACTGATACACATAAATTTAAAAGACAAAAATGATATTTTAATGTTTGTTTATATAGAAATGCCAGCACTCTATTTAGATATCAATCTCAATTATTTTTATTATTGCACAGCACAAAAGTAGGTGAAATGACACACATCAAAAGAATATAATATCATATATATATATATATATATATATATATAAAAAGGTCCAAAAGTTATTGCATAGCAAATGGTGTGCATAGCTGCTGAGATCACCGTAAGTCTCCACATAAATCTGTGTTCTGCTAGTGTGCTGATGGGTTACTTATCGCTGGTTAATAGGTCACAACCGGAAATGTAGAGCAAATAAAGTCCAATAATTATTCCATAGGGTACATATCCAGTGAGCTCCCTTATAATCTTGATAATGGACATCAAAAACACATGCAGTTCAATGCAAATAATGTTCAATTATTTCCAAGCCACAAGCAGCACACATGGTCACTTTGCCAAATATTAAAAGTAAAGCAATTCCAAATATTGTATGGAGACATTCAAAGTAGCTTTATCCACATAGAGGTATAATATGTTCAGAGGTGCTCACCAACCAAAAGCTGTTTTGGAATTGCCATTGTCAGGGTTAATGGACCAGATTCACACCTAAGCAGCAGTCGCTGTACGTATCTTTAGTAAAGGACCTACTATGCAATCTACGTAACAGTTTATTACGTAGATTGTCTTTAAAGACCGCCCGGAGTATTTTAGGTAAAAAGAGGTGGTTTCATGCCACTTCAGGGAGGG
>WWET01001280.1:99320-119502 GCA_011038615.1 Limnodynastes dumerilii | reverse complement strand
TGTGTTGTGTTGTAGGTGATAGGAGTGGAGAGAGAGAGAGGAGGAAATGTCTGTCTTATTCTGAAGGCATCTACAGCATTGGATTGTCGGGCTGATTGTCGGGTGAGTTGAGCGTGGGATCGATGGAAGCCAGGGTAGGAACTGAAGTGATGTAGGGGAGTGGAAATTTTCCAATATAGACCATTGGGTGTATCTTGAGGGTTGGGACCACTCCATTATTCTTCCCAGCATAGTTGCCCAGTAGGAACAGTGGATTTAAGGAACGGTAGTTGGAGGCCCCCACTATCTCTATATCTAGATCTAGAGAGGATTTCCAGGGAACACCTAGCTTTCTTACCTCTCCAGATAAACTCCCTGAAGACCCTCTGAGCTCCCTGAAAGAACCCCCTAGGGACATGTATGGGAAGTGTCTGAAAAAGGAATTTTGGAAGGATTGACATTTCTATAATATTGACCCTTCCCAGCCAGAAGAAGTCTATCTCGGACCAGGAGTGAAGATCTTTTTTAATGGTCTTGAGTAAGGGGGGAAGTTAGCTTGATATAAGTCAGAGGGATCCTTGGTGAGGATCACCCCTAGATGTTTAAGCTGCACAATTTTTTTTATATTTGTAATGGGCATCCATCCTCCATTGCAATCTCTATTGTGCTTGACGGTTATGTTTCCATAAGAAAAATACTGGTTTAGGTTCACATCTCATTTAAACTGTCCATCATTTGAGCTTGGATCAGTAAAATTGCTACAGTTAAAAAAATATGGCCCATAAACGTTTTATCTACTTCTAGATTCTAAAAAGATTTACAAACCATGTTTTAAGAACACCTGAGATTGAGAGGCCCATGTACAATATATAAAAATACCTCTTAAGAAGCATTGAAACACCATCAGATTACTTCTTGGTAAACAGAAATTATTAACTTTCTAACAGCAAAACATTTTTTTTCCATCTGCCTGAACTGAAACTAACAGAAAATACACCCATGGGAAATTACACAAAAAACCCAACAACTGTGATCAAACCGGAAACAAATGATACAGTAGCAAATAAACAATCATGGATCCTATCAATGTATTATTCTACCACAAAACATTTTCTCTCTCTGTAGATTTCAAATAAATTTTTCCCCCAACCTAATAGTAGCATGGGAAGTCATGCTTCTTGTCTGGTCTTAGCAGTCCTTATACATGTATGACAAGTACAGATATCACACTGTGAACACTGTGCTGTCATTTACACCAGAGCCATGTTTCACTTACCATGGTTTTTGGTTTATGATTATGGGAAATTACAAGATATACATATTCTAAAATGTATAATTTGAATGACCTAGAAAGAAGGCAGATAGGACTTTAATGGGTGTGGGTCCCCGGTTAGAATGGCTCTATTTCGATAGGGCTGTTTCCTCCCAGCCAGGAGGAGGCATAGCAATCGATCCACGGAGCACCAAGATTTCGGTGCTCTGAAAAGTTTGTAAAAATAGTCCCCCATTCCTTTCCCTAATTCTAACCCTAACCCTCCCCTCTCATTACCCTAACCCTCCCTTCCTGGCAGCCTGACCCTAACCCTCCCTCCCCTGCAGCCTGACCCTAACCCTCCCTCCTCTGCAGCCTGACCCTAACCCTCCCTACCTTGCAGCCTGACCCTAACACTCCCTCCCCTGCAGCCTGACCCTAACCATCCCTACCCTGCACAGAGAATTTACTCACCTGTCGCTTGGTCCGGCAATAGAGGCGGCGGAGGGATTTCATCATTTCCGAAGGAGAATGGGTGAAGTATGCCAAACGGCATACTCACCTATTCTGAAAAAAAAGTAAAAAGTGGTAAGTATTCGAAAAAGGGACATTCGAAAAGGAATCAGATATTTGTGCCGGAGAATGCAACCGGATTTTAATGAGGTTTTTATATTTTATTGCCTTATTTATTTTTTATTTGTCTCAAAACACTTTTTGGTCATGTGTTTTAATCACTTTTGTACATTTCATTGGTTTATGCATCCATTTCATTCAAACTAGTCCAATGAAATGTATTTTAATAAGGGTCGCTAAACACAGAATACTGCAGAGATATGAAGGTAGAAAATGTAGAGGCTACAAGAACCTTTTAGGATGCATGTGTATCCAATAAAAGATCCAGTTATTATGTTTTTATAAAATGTTAATTAGAAAACAGACAGGTGGATGTGGCTGACATGTGGTAACCCTCTGGGCCCAGATAAACAGGGGGGAGGGTGCTGTGTCCAGCCCACTGTGTGCTTTTAGGATTTCAGCTAATGGCAGTTACTACCAGCTGTAGCCTTCCACCCCCTCTTGGGACAACACTCTCTGTCTCACACATGAATTACTGACAGATACTGCTCCACTTGATGTTAATAGCTACTAATACTCTCTCTGTCCTTTTCTGTATTTACAGCTGTGGTAAATAGATCTGCAAACTAAGTGGTGGTTTAGGATTTTGGGTCAAACACAAATTGTACTTTTAGTGGAACAATCATTTTTATTGTCTCACTGTGAGATTAGAGCCACTAGTACCTGCTATAAATCTGGCTGTGCTGCTTTTATATTTCCTACCTAAAACAAATACAGTATAGCTCTGATAAGGATGATTTGCTTTTCTCTGGTTCATGTTAAAAAAAAATATAGACATTTTGTACAGATAGAGTGTCATTTATTGGAATTGTGTTTACATTTTAATTTATTGGAATTGTAAGTACATTTTCATTTAGAATCTTTTATCTGTCTAGAATGTATGATCACTTTGGAGTTAAGGCATAATTATGGTTTATTAACAATGTTGATCATTTTAGCATAGAGCTCCATATATTTTGTCTGCTGTGTCGCTCAGACATAATGACAGCTTTTTATGCTGAAAATCTGGTTCGTCAGTGGGATAAGTAGTTATGCGTAAAATAATTTCCCCTGTAGAAGTGTCGCTATGATGTGAAATCCATTGGTAATTATTTTGCCGTTAGGACTGAGGCATTGTCACATTGGATAGTCTTTTCAATTCTTATATCGCACGGTTAGGGCTCTTAAAGGGTTAAGCTTCCACAGTGCCTTCCAGCTTCCGAGCGGCTGTTTTAGTGCTGGGAGGGTATAAATGGAGCAGTAATGGTTTCCTCCTTATTAATAATCAGAATCCTCAGAACAATGATGTCATTGTGTCACCTGTTTAAGCCTCTAGGGGCCATGGTAGATGCATATATTTTGGTACACAACAAACAGAAATCCCAGAATAACCACTTCTTATACACGGTGACATTTCAGTTTTTCTTTACCATAGATTTACTTAATGCAGATTTACTAATACGGTTTGGTGGAACTTGGAGATTGTCATTACTTTGAGAAACCAATGTTGTAATAACGTGGGTGGTTTTTCTTAGGGACATAACTATTTGATACAAGTCTTACTGTACATTTGCTTATAAAAAGAAACTATAGTCTTATGAATTAGCATTATCATTACAGTAACACATGATTTTATGTGCAAAAGGAAATAGTTTGTTTCATTTGTATTTTAATCAAATTGATTTGGCTTAAGCACTGAACACTCCCTCTTAAATAACTAATGTTATGTGTTTTTTCACACACAACCTCCCATTTCCTCCCTTACTCCGTACTTCCTTTCTCAAAATGTAATTATCAGTACTCATACACAGAGACTGTGGTTAGAATGCAGCCCACATACACTGGGCTGCAGTATTGCAGCTTTCCCCGGTTAATTATGGTTGGCCAACACAGTCTTATTGTAGAAACCAGGACAATAGAAAGACAGGACTATCACTTAAAGGTATACTAAGCATGCAATGATTTTGATAAAGCTATTAAATGCTTATACACAGAGTATGTCAATTACCGCTTTTCTCACTACAGGCCAAACATTGTTAAATTAACCCTTTACTAGAAAAGGTTGTATATTTTTCATTTACATGGTAAAGTGTTTATTGTATGCACTATTTTACAGTTTGCTAACTGAAGGCCAACCCTGTGAAATGTTAAATGACCATTGACATCAAGCCACAAAAAATGTGTAAGAATTGTATAGGTTTGTTTGGTCAACCATTTAAGAATTTAAGACCAAATGCTGCATTGCAGTTAGTTTGGATGAAAACTGCTGTACTCTTTGCTATGCAGAGCAGACATCTATGCTATCAACAGAGCAGAAATACAACATGTGCATGTCATATGCTACTGGTTTTAAGATCAATAGTTATTATTACATTTTCAACATGACAAATGGATGGGACCTCACTTTACCATAATAAAGAACATTGTTTGCCTATAGAGCCTGGTGTGGGGGGCTCCAATTACATCTCCTTAGACACAGGCCCAGCAACAGAAATCTTGGGGCCTGGTACACTTGTTTTTGGAACCCCCATTTTTTTTGTAGTTTCTGCAACAGTGGCTTGCAGGGGCCCCTCAGAACCTTGGGGCCCGTCACAGCTGTTCCCCTTGTCCCCCCCCCTGTTGCCGGGCCTGAATAGACTGAGCTAGTAATTGATGTTAATTCATTTATGACATCGTCAGGTTGTAAGTGATTGCCTTAATTTTAACATTAAAAACTGTACCTGATGTAAATATTTTTGAACTGGGGTTTTTCTTTATATAGTTTATATCCTATAACACTTTACAATTTGAAACAAACATAAAGCAAAACTTAGAGACAGACAGCAAGGGAAGGGAGCCCTGTTCACAAGCTGAAAATCAATAGGATTGTTAGTACACAATAATAATAATAATAATAATAATAATAATAATAAAACTTAAAATAATTATTTACTATGAGCTTCATAAGTTCTCTGAAAATTTTAATCTTTACAATATTAGCAATTTTTAAGCAAATACTTAGTCTTCACATATAATAATACCTTATTATACAGGGGGTGGGCAATTTAATGTGATTAGTTATGAAGATATGGCATTTTTAAAAAAGATTTCTCACTGTTTTTAAATCATTTGAAGGCAAACTAGCAAATAACCCTCTGAAAAGTGGTATCACTGAATACACATCACCATCATGATTCACTAATTAGCTAAAACTATGCCCAATTGTCATCAGCTGTCTTGTAAAACTAGGCTGGGGTGGGCTGGAACCAGGGGACCCCATGTCAGCAATATTTTCCTCTTAATGGGCCGGAACTAGAGCTGCGTCCTTCATTCCACTTACGCACTCAAAGGGCCTGATCCAGACCTACGACGTTTTTGCCGATTTGTGCATGCACTGGGCAGATGTTGCGCGGTGTAATCAGTGTTTATCTGTGTGCAGGATCGGGCGTTCGTAACGGGCAGCTCCATAACTAAGCTGTAGTTACGGAAGGTAGGCGGAGGGAGGGAGATTAGCTGTGGGTCTGCATATCATCAAGAGCAGCATTGGTGAATACACTTTGATCACCAGCAGCTGTTGGTTTTAGGGGTTTTATATTTTGTAACATAGGGCCTGATCCAGAGCTACGGCCGCCGTCGCAGTAATGCGCATGCGCCGGGCAGATGTTGCCCGGTGTCACTATGGAAACGCCGGATCATAGATCGGGCATCCATAGTAGCGCCGTAGGGACACTGGAGGGGACGTCCCCCAGCGTCCCTGCGCTGAAGTTAGTGTAGGGGGGCGGGGAGAGGGAGGGTAATGAGGCTGGGAGGGCGGCGTTAACGTACTAACGCCGCCGTCCCAGCGTATCAACTCCCCCTTACGCCGGCTGAAGTTAGGGTAGCCCCGGCTGAAGTTAGGGTAGCCTTCAGCCGGCGTAAGGGAGAGTTAATACGCTCCTACAAGGGGGAGTGTCGGGCCAGAGCAGCGATGTTACGCTGAGCGCTACAGCACTCAGTGTAACATCGTAGCTCTGGATCAGGCCCATACACACAAAGAAATATTACCTTAAGCTACAATTAGCTTCATTTGACTAAAAGAAAACAATAGAGGTTATTTCAACCCTTCCCCCACTTATACAATCACATGAGTGATATGTTCTTTTACTGTCGCCCTGCAATCAATCTTACCCATTTCTGTGTGTAATGGTAGAGTGTGTGTAAGAATATCTGACTAGCCAATACATTTACTAGGACACCTGTGCTCTGCAGTAATTACTTGTAGTGCTGTGCTTAGCCAATAAGTGGCCCTTAAGGATTGGCACTTATGTTCACAGAAAGGCTGCACTGGTGTATCCTGTTTACCTGGAATCCTGTGATTTGCAAGTTAACAATACAGTGATAAAGAATAATAGCTAATAACAATGTGCATTCTATTTCTCTGAAAGAACATGAAAGACAATGTTTTTCACTTAGAAATTTATAATTATTTTTTTATTATTATTATTATTTTTTGAATGTGTCTACTGGAACTTTAAATATTCAGAAGTATGTCATTACTCGTGTGGACAAATAGCAACTCCTGTGCAGCCTTTACTGGCATCCAAAATGCCATTTACAAATGACTCCACTTTCAAGTAATGGGGTAGATCCAGAACTCTGCTTGCAATACGTTTACTCGCGTAGCGTATTTACGTGTGCGTACCTTCTATACACTCCCCTTGTCACTCCCCTTGAATGTACGTATTTGTCCCAAATCCGCTTTCCAAACCCTACCTTAACTTTTGCCCACGTAACCGATGTGATCCGCTCACGTACGTATGGGCAACACGTATTAGTGCAGCTAAGCACGCCCATACTGTACACTTTAAATACAAACCCCCGCCTACATAGCGTATTTCAGACATATTTTTGACTCACGTAAAATTGGCACGCCCACACGTAAGAATTTACATGACACATATGTGAATGGCCCATACGTTCACAATTACGCTACGTTACTGTGCGTATTTTCTATGGTGCGCATGCGCAGTACTTACCAAAACGCGATTTTACGTGTCCGCCACGCGTAAATTCGCTCACAAGCGTTGTTCTGGATCTGCCCCAATGGCTACATCTTAATGTACAGTAAAACCATAGTTCCGCTGCTGTACACCAATGGCTGTCATACACTTTTACTTACTATTCAGTTGCTGTAAATGCTATAATGCATATAAATACATGTTGGCTGCAGGTAAGAATAGCACTCACCCAGCCCAATAGGAACCTGTTTAAATAAAGGAAATAAAGCTAATAAAGGAAGCCTTTAATTGTTTTTCTGAGTTTACAATAGGACAAAATTAGACATTAGTAAATAAATACAAAGGGAGAGGGAAAAGGGGACAGACCGCACAGACCAATGAACAGTGTCAGAGATTAATAGGATAAATAAACCCAAATATGTAGGGAGGGTGCAACTAATTATGGTCACAAGGTATTGCATAGAACAAAATCTTTGAAAGGGACAAAGAGAAGTAAGTGCACACCTTATCAGGAGAATCCGTTTCAAATCCAAAGGCACAATAGGGTGTAACAACAACAGTGAGAAAGAGAATTTCATAGAATTAAAATATAACCTTTATTGGGTATACACTAAAAAAGCGAAATATAAAATCGTGAATCACATTGCTGTGGGACGGTACCATACCGTATGGAGGTATGCAGCATAAATCAACACAGATGTGTAGGTAGGGCTTGGTGAGACAGTATTTGATCAGGTATGATGGATAATTGGTCAGTAGATAGGGCACACTCTAGAGGTAACTCCCTAATCTGAGTGAACACCAGCTGTCCCTAATAATGTGCCTTCCACCTCGCGGTGGAACTTCACCCCACTGGGGGGTATATGCAACCCTACACTACAATAAAGTGCCCAAAGCCCACTAAAGTTCAGTGTGTATTGTAAGATCTTTACAGCACTCCAAGTATTCAAGAAGTTTACATGATGTTACATTACATTATTTATTTCATTGTACAGTAAGTCGGAACAGACAAAAATGAATAAAGCTCTCAATAGATAGATAGCTATATGGATTAGTAAAACAACAATAACACATGTAGTTTATGGAAGTAATGATTTACATAAAACTTAGCTGTTATCCTCTCAGACAACTGTTCATTATCAATTTAGTTATTCGTACTTTAATTTATCAGCCCTGTAAGAAAGACTTCCAGCACTGGCCATTATGTGGACAACTTGACGTAAAGTAGGCGCCATCTTCTGTCTGATGTCAGAAACTACAGCTTCTAGTCTGCAGAAACTGATGCATTTTCCGGTTTGATTCTCATTCATATGTTCACTAAACCCTATTACACTTAATAATATTTATATATCCTTTCAGGTGCAGTGATTGTGGCATGTCCTTGTCCCATCGGTACTATGAAAAAGATGGAAGGCTATTCTGTAAAAAGCACTACTGGGCACGTTTTGGTGGCATGTGCCATGGATGCTCTGAGCTTATTACCAAAGGACTGGTTATGGTAAACACTTAAGCATGTGCTGAAAAACACTTTGTAAACTCAAATAATACTGTTGATTCACTGGAGGGTGGAGAAGATATTCATCATTGGTGGCTATTGTTTTCCATCTGTAAATGTGTAGATATATTGGACCGTATTCACATATAAAAAGCTTTAAGTAGGTGCGAATATGCATTTATCCGCACCTAACATAAAGCTCCCTCCCACCTATTTTTACGAACCTACGGCACGTAAGCTTGTCCTAGGGCTTTCCTAACTTCCTGTGTGTATTTTCCTTCTTAAGACTTCTCACTTCCCCAACTCATTTAAATCCCTCTCCCCATCCAATCTTCTTAAAAACTCCAAGAGGCTGCCGTGGCCATCTTTAAAGACCGTACATAGTCAATCTATGGACCTAAGTGGTGCATAGATTGTGTAATTGACCTACTACGCATGTATCGTAAGTCCATTATTTTAAATCTGCACTTAGGAAGCCGGAGCTTCTTTAGTGTGAATCCGGTCCTTTATTCTTTGTAATTGCAAACCACTTTTTTTGTATTAAGTCCCATGCACTATGGAGCTGATGGATACACAGTGGTGTTTTTGCTTTGATAGGTAGCAGGAGAGCACAAGTATCACCCAGAATGCTTCATGTGTGCCCGCTGCTCTGCTTTCATTGGTGATGGAGAGACATATGCTCTTGTGGAGAGATCCAAGTTATACTGGTAAGGCAAATGGTCACCTGTTTGTGAAACCTAACTGTAAATATATATGATTATACTAGTCCTAGTTAATAAATGCTGTATTGTAAGCTGAACAAACCTATTTGTATATATTGAAGGCTATTGAAGAGCATTACCATTTAAATGATTGTATGAATAAACTGAATTATCTTTGGGGTAGCCATTCTGATCTGGGTCTTTGCTTGTGGGGAGATCTCTAATAATACCCTGAGACCATGGACAAGGCACTCTTGGTATAAAGAGGGCTTAGTGAATGTCCATATCCTTTCTATAGTGAGTTTGTCGTTATTCTAAATTAAAAAAATATTAAGTCTTATAGTATTTAGCAGAAAATACATAACCTGAGGGATTAAAAACACCTCCATTTTGTTCTGGATGCCCGTGAGAAGAGACTACTAACTTTGTTCTATGAGACATACCATGGTTATTGCATTGGGACATGCTTGCCTGGTTACACTAAATGAGGTTTTCCTCAGAAAAGTCTCTGGTTGTACAGTTCTTCAAGAAAGTGTTGCTTGTTAATGAACAGGTCATTTAGAAAGGCCATCTTTGCCTCCAGTGAGGATAAGATAGCTAGGGAGCTGCACAGCTTTGGAGGAATGTCGGCAACATGAGTGTCTGACACCAACAGGTCGTGTTGTGGTCAGATCAACTAGTGGGGAGTGTCATAATTGAGAATGTTTACAAGTCTACTTATCAAATAGCTCTATACATGAAATTATATATAAACTCTATTTTATGATAATACTTTTTTTCTGTTTTCTTTCACAGTGGACAATGCTACTACCAGTTTTCCTTGACTCCAGTGATTGACTCGCCAGTCTCTCGATCACCTCACACAGTGACTCTTGTTTCTCTTCCTGCATCTGATGGCAAACGTGGTCTTTCTGTTTCCATAACTCCATCATGTGCTGAGCACTCTCACACAGTACGAGTCAGAGAGTAAGTACTTGTTTTTTTTCTATTATACACAGTACATATGTATCCTCCTACTATATCTCTGTGTGTGCAGGTATGTATATTCTATAGTGTAGGCTATCCACTGCCATGTCATTTCATTTCATAAAGTAACATCTACTGTCACATTTTCTAATCACATAGGACCGTATCCACAGTTAATAACATTAGGTGACTTACGCAAGCCACTTTCATAATTCAGCCTATAAGTTAGAAATGCGTGTATGCACGCCATACATCACGCTACAGATCTCCTTGCATACAAGACATTACTCATGGCTAAAGTAAGAAAGGTGGTGGGGGGGGGGGGGGCATTTAAATGAGACCGTATGTACACAGATACATACAAAAGAGTTACATGCTGCAGTATGACAGCAACGTGTAATGTTATTGTTCTGTAGCAGGGTACTCCGGTCCTTGTTTCCCCTACAGCATTCCCCTTTTGCCAAGGATCCTAGCTGATTACCTGGCAGCTGGGATGTCTTAGCTGAGGCTTTGGCTGTGTGTATTCAGCAGTAAATGTGGATGTGACTCTCCTCTTAAATATCTGTCAGCTGATAGCCTCCTTGTCAGTCATAGCTTCTAGTTTCTAGTGCCCCTGTCCGTGTTCCTGTTTTGATATCAGTTCTTATCTTGTTCTTCTAAAGTGCTACCTCTCTTGTTTATTGTTCCTTTTTCCAGTACCTCTACTGTGCATGTGTGAGCTGAGTAAGAGCCCCTGTTTGTTTGGTCTGTGAAGAATCAAAAATTAAATGTTTGCATCAAAAGAACTTTAAATATATATTTTAATTCTGAAATTTCTGACTTTAAACTAGGCTATCAGTGTCTTTTATAGCTTTTTACACAGATAGGTGGTCTAATTAATGACAAACGAAATCTAAGGGTCTTTTCTGGGCTGGACGTTCTATAAATCTTTGTGAAGAAACAGTTCATCATGAACATCTGTTGATAGAATTAACTCTTCCATTGCTGCTCACATCCTGGGAGTGTCTCTACATATAGAAGTCTATGTTTGACAGTCTTAACTTTGTCTTAACTGGTTTTACTATTCACATGGCTTGTCATACACCTAGAAACTCTCTGGCGCCCCCTTAAGTCTTTTACTAAAACTACACAATAAATGAGTATCTAAATCTAATAAATTATACAATAATACATAATGTTTATGGTCCAGATTCACAGCTACGCAGTTTTCGTCTTACGTACGTTGTTTAAAGAATTGAGCTACTACGCATGTGTAGTAGCTTATTTACGCTATCTAAAGACCACGCTTACACAATCTACGTACAGAAATGGTACGTAGATAGCGTAAATGGTACGTAGATAGCGTAAATGGTACAGAAATGGTACATAGATAGCGTAAATCAGCTGTTTTGCCGATCTGCGCATGCGCCCGGCAGATGTTTTAGAGTATAGTTAGGGATTTTACTAAGTTAGAATCGGGCTTCCCTAGCTGTTGCGTAATTACGGTGGAAGGGGCGTGCCAATCATACGATCACCGTATGATGTTAGGGAAGGTAGGTGGGTGGAGGGATGGTGATTAGGCAGAAAGGGGTGGATTTACAAGTTACGGCCAGGTCGTTGTTACATCCTGCCGTACTTACGCTGTAAAAAGTTAGGGTAGCCATTAGCCGGCGTAAGGGAGTGTAAGTACAGCAGGAGGGGTAGTGCATAGGAGTCACGGTTATGCGTACATACGAACACCGCATAGCCATAGCTCTGAATCAGGCCCATTGGCTTCACCCAAAATCACTTTTACAGCCTGTCTGCTTGATAACTGTGCTCTCTTGTGCTCTGCTGTGTTTTTTGCTACAATCTGCACTACTCTGATTACCACCACCTGTCAGTGTATCCAGTCTGCCTGTTAGTACTTTTGTTCTTCTATGTACTTTGCTTTTGGAGTTTCCTCCTGCACTATTCTGTTTATAACAGTCTGCCTGTGCTCATTCCAACTGTACTTGCCTTGGTTACTCACCTGCATGCCAGCCTTTCTGGTCACTCCTTTGCAGTCTTACCTCAGCTGCACCCACCTGTTACACTTACCTGCATCCTAGCCAGCCTGGGTATTTCTGTACTATTAGTACTACAGTTTTCCTTGGTGTTCCTGGCCTGAATCCTTGTCTCTTAGTGAGGGCGTCTATCATCATCCTCTGGCCTCCTTGTCTCTCAACCTAGCTTTGTCTACTGAGGGCCGCGACCTGCTACTTGGCCACAGCCATGTCCATCCCCACAATCAGAGACACTGGCGAACACCACCTGGTAGTTAGATTCCATGCCTTGGTGTGTAAGTGTCGTAACAGTGAGAGGGGAGTGACATGTGTGTCACGTATGGAGTTATAGACGTCCGTACATACAGAATGCATCTGGACGTCTGGATATGGCCCATATATATTAAACGTCTGGGGGGTTTTTTGGAAGCTTTTACTTTACTTTTACTTAACTGTATGTTTGATGGGTGCATTTACCCTAGAAGCAGACCAAGCCCATGTAGCCTGTAATAATCATGCCTATATCAGCAATTATTAGGATTATTAGCATGATTAAATACAGAACTTGAAAGAGGCTTAAAAGTGAACTTTGAAATGACACACAAAAGGTACCAATCAAATCACTGTTTAATGAAGACCCAGGCAGATTTGGTAATCGGTTTGTCACTGTGTTGCAATACAAATCATAAAGTTAAAGTCATATCTAATTAGATTGGTGAAAGATTTGAGTTGTTTACTTAATAAAAGACTGTGGCTGAATATAACACAAGAAACTTAAATGTCTTTAATCACCAAAAAAATCGAATGAAAAATGGTCAGTATTGCCTTTAAGCAATAACTTTTATTCCTACTACCAGATAATAAACTTTATGAATTCAGCATTTGTGGGGGTAATTAATAAACAAACAAGCCATTAAACATTTTATTGGCTGTTGAAATGTATGTATGGCATTAGTTATAAAAGTCTATGAAGCAATATAGCCTTGCATAGGAAGGGGAAGAAGCATCAGTTATATGTTATATATTTGTGTGTATATAGACACACACACACACACACACAGACAAATACTAAAGTGTATATGCTAGCTCTCCTTTGCTTGGCTTATAGAGTGGCTCCTGACTGCCTCAGCCCAGATATTCAAGGCTCAATTCATGTTGGTGATCGAATATTGGAGATAAATGGCACCCCTATCCGCAGTGTTCCACTTGACGAGGTGCGTTACTATCCCTGTCATTATTATCTACTATGGGTAATATTGTTATGTTACATTCTCCCTAAACTTTGCTTCTTTCCTTCAGATTGATGTATTAATACAGGAGACCAGCCGATTGTTGCAGCTGACTATTGAACACGACCCTCATGAAAACGAAACAATGCCCACACCATGCACAGAGACTGCTATCAAGCGTCAGAGGCCTGTTATGTAAGACAAAGGGTTTTATGGTGATAGCTGCAGACAATGCGCCTTCTAAGTAGTAGCAGATATTGTGGAATGTTTCAATTGTCCCTTTTATCCATTCTTTTATCCTGTATTATGCATAAAAGTATTCTTATTTAGTATTTTTCAGTATTGTGGGAAAATGCATGTTGTACCAGACTTGAATGCTGAAATAAAGCAATGTATGTTCCAAAGTACCTAATGGCACAAGTCAATTCAAAATAAATTTCTCATGACAACTGGCTTTGTGATTTTCTTCCTGTCCTCTGTGCAGCCGCAGCTGTAGTATAGACCGATCACCTGGATCTAGCTGTGTGGGATCCCCATCATGCTCTAGAAAAGACATGTGCCGATCAGAATCTGTCCGTGTTGTTACAGCCTCACATCGCATATTCAGGCCCTCAGATCTCATCCCTGGAGAGGTCCTGGGAAGGGGCTTCTTTGGACAGGCAATTAAGGTAAATTTCCTGCAATACTAACAGAAGCATGATCCAGAATTATTACCGACAGGTGACTTACACAAATGGCATGCGTAAATTGGCCTTTACAAGCACACTGTCCATGCGCAGCAGATGTTACGCATCAGAACTCTGAACATAGTAAATTTAAAATGATGCACATTATGGCGAGACAGCCCTCCATATGTTTGAGTATATGCTTTGGGGATGGGACGGGGGATATTTAAATTGTACAATATGGGCTGGGTTATGAACACAGAAGCCAACAAAAATCCGTCTGTGAGGGGGGAGTGTCATGGGAGTGCACTAGCCTCTTGCACAATTCCGTGCATGCTGAAATTGCTCTTAAGTCTGGATCAGGACCACGGTGTCTATTGTAACAGTGTTGTTTCTTGTTGTTATTAACAGCAGCTCTGTCAAATTGGAATACTTGTTCTTTTAAAGAAGGATCAAATTTAGGGTGCTAAGCATGCATCAAAGCACTATCACAAAGCCCTGGTCGATATAAATGCAGAATGTCCATGTTGTGTATAATCAATGTAACATTTGTCTATTGTGATGATAAGTGCTTTTTGCTGTTTTTATAGGTAACACATCGTCAGACGGGTGAAGTGATGGTTATGAAGGAGTTAATCAGATTTGATGAAGAAACTCAGATAACCTTTTTAAAAGAGGTGTGTTTGATTAAAGGGAGATTTCTTCTCCAGCGTACATAAAACTCATTTATTGGCCAGTAATAGGCAGCAACAGAGCGAGAACTGTCAATGAGAAAATGTTCAAAAGCATCACTTATAGCATTCATACTCCACAACCTTCTGTTCCCCAAATTACCATCAAATGTATTTATCATATTCATAATAACGTAGCAGCACATTTTCATATATTACATCTAATAATTAAAATCTTTATATCAAAATTGGGGCATACATAGCTTAGCATGGGAGTTGTGACCTATGGAACATTGCTACCAGTGACTCTGGCTCCGTACTGCATGTTTTATAATGTGAGTAGAACGTGCATAAAAGAGTATGTTATCTTTGCTGCAGGTGAAGGTGATGCGTTGTCTGGAACATCCCAATGTGCTGAAGTTTATAGGGGTCCTTTACAAGGACAAGAGGCTAAATTTCATCACAGAATACATCCCAGGAGGAACCCTGCGCATGGTGATAAAGGAAATGGTGAGTGCAGTTACTTTTCCTACCTATGATTATTGATCCCCTTAAGCTGAACATATATTTTCGGTTTCGAGGATAAAACATGTTAGTGCCAATCAGATGAGATACTAAATTAACATTGGTTCATCTAGATATCCATCTACAAACAAAGGTTCTCTAGTGTAACATTGCAGTAGTTTTAGAAGACTTGGGATGAGCAAGAGCAAGTCTGGTTTGGCCAAAAATAAATCTAAAGTAAGATTGTTGATCATCTTGCTTCCAATGCATAAAAGACCCTTGATGCATCGTAGCCGAGATTTAGCTGAGCATTTTTTCAGAGAGGAAAAGAAACATTTACTCTTTGCGGCCCATATTCAGAGTACCGGACGTATAACATATACGTCCGGTGTTTAGCAATTTTTACTACTGCGCATGCTTAGTCATTTTTTAATGTAATCTACGTATCTTTTTCTTACGTAGATTGCGGAAATGCGGTGTGAAAGACATGAGGTACTTTTATAGTGGTGGGAAGATGGACTTTTCATGTGACAATAAGACTTGTCCCTGGTGAACGCATCAGAGTACTTTGCCTTGTACTCATTTACTTGCATTACTTTTCTAGCTTTTTGTAGTCGTAAGCAGCCTGAGCTCTTTGTTAATTAGCTGTAGACTCTTCTGCCTATCATTATTAATTTGCATAAATGCCATTGGGTGCTATATACTGGACATAAATAGGTGCAATTACTGTTTCAAAAAGTGATTATTATTATTATTAATATTAACTAATAGCAATAGAGTGATATGGAGCTCTTAAAGGATTGTATATTTTGATCAATTCTTTAATAAATAAAGCCATGTCTCTTTATTATCCCTTATGGAACCTACTAGTCTTTTGTGACTTTTTTGTGTAAACTGATTTATGTTGAGCTGGAGTAAATTATTGTCATAGCTTGTAGGATATCTTCAAATTCTATCATTAATTGTGGGGTTTCCAGCATTGAATTGTAGCTGTTTTACTTACTCTGCAGGATGCTCAGTATCCCTGGAATCAGAGAGTCAGCTTTGCCAGAGACATAGCAGCTGGAATGGTGAGATTTTCATATATACATATAGAATATATTTCTTTTCTTTTCTAAAAATGCAGACAATATTTATAAAGATCTCTTTTCCAGACCTACCTCCACTCTATGAATATAATCCATCGGGACTTGAATTCTCACAACTGTCTCATTCGAGAGGTAAGATGGCCTTCAAATAAGAACAAAAGAATGTCATACACATGATACCTTTTAATAGCTATCTGAAGCATAATTAGTGACGACTCGGGAATTGATTAAATATATTAAACTAATTAATAGTACTGTAAATAAGAAATGGGGTTGCATTGCAGAATTACAGTGCTGCAGGTGTTGGGGACAGTGAATAGCTTCTTCTCTCCGAGGTCTGTGTCCTCAAAGATGAAGGGCCGTATTCAGAGATCCGGTTTTAACAAAAGTTCTGTGCGTATTTTTAGGACCGGATCGATTTTGCATCAACTGCGCATGCGTAGTAATAGAGATACGCCATATACATTGAAGTTAATGTCGGAAATGGCTAAGGGACGGACGGGCGGAGAATAATGCGACCCTAAGTGCTGCAGATATATACGGACCTAAGGATTTGCATAGAAATGGGCGGGGGATGCATTGAGATGAGGGAAAGTGGGCGCGCTTACAGAGTTAGGGCCGGTAATATACGCAACTAATACACATAAGGCCGGAAGTGAGTGCGGCCAGATAGGGCAAGTCAATGCAGGTGGAAGTTTAGGACGGCCGGAGGTTGTGAGGGGAGTGACTGTTTTTTCTGGTGGGTGTAACCTGCTCCGACCTGCCACTTAGTTGCGTATATTTGCGGCCCGATCACCGACGGATCTCTGAATACGGCCCAAAGAGAGGAGGGAGGAGGGACCATATTCACAGATACGTTTTTGCGCTGAGTTCTGTGTGTAATTTTAGGATCGGATGCACTGCGCATGGGTAGTAACTTTATTTACGCTGTTGACGTTGAATTTACACATGGAAGTCCATTAGGCACATACTTATGAATCGCACTTAGGGACATACGTGCGGAGGGGCATGTTTGAAATTCGTATGGACAGAGTTACATGAAAGTGGGTGGGGGGGCATTTAAATGACCATTTGAGGGAGCAGTTAGTTAGATACACACGTACGGAAGCATTATACGCACATAAATGCACACGTATAGATAAAGGTGCTCTAAGGACTTGTAAGTCACCGACAACCCGTCCGTGTGAGGGGAGTGTCATGGGTGTTGCCTTTCTACATTCGTGCGTATCATTGCGTACCTTTACCTGACGGATCCCAGATACACAGAACCACAGTCGGGTGTCCTAGAGGCTAAAGCAGCATTGACTGGTCCCTCTACAAATTTAGCTATGGGGCTTAGCAATGTCTATCACATACTTAGTTAAATCTAATTTGAAAACATCAGGACCTTAGTGAGCTTAGGAAACTTTATGACTTAATTATGTTTATTAGGGATCATATTTTTGGTGACAGACAAATATGCTTTAATGTTTACTGAAACGTGACTTAGTTATGATGAGAGAGTAGAACTTAGTTATATTAGAATTTTGTTTTTAGTAAATTATTTTGATTACTAGGACTGAGAATAAAAAAACAATGTACATTACATCCATCTTAGAAAATGACACACAAGAGACAATTTCTCATTGCTCCACTAATGCCGCATAGCGGAAAATACTTGACATAATGTGATGTTGCATCCTGTTATTTTTATTTAAAAACAAGTGCAGCTTTGGCTCCAGGTAAAGTCTGTGCTCCAGGCAAATGTAATGCTGCTGTAAAGTGTAAAAGGAGGATAATGAACCATATGATTGTATGATTAGTCACCTCATATGGTCATCACAAGTACAAGCAGTCCTTTCCTCTTTGGCATTCAGGATGGCAGTCTGGTGGTGGCAGACTTTGGGCTGGCTCGATTGATTTCAGATGAGGCTCGGGATCTGCGGAAAGACAGAAGGAAACGCTACACTGTGGTGGGGAATCCATACTGGATGGCACCTGAGATGATAAATGGTGAGGAAAGGCATCATATTTGGCTGGCAGCCTGTTTAAGTATAATATGTCCCCATCATCATTACTAACTTCTTGTGGCTTTCTTTTGATCTCTGAAATGCTTCATCTTCTTGCAGGAAGAATTTATGATGAGTCAGTGGATGTTTTCTCCTTTGGAATTGTGCAGTGCGAGGTATTCCCATTGCTTCTTGCTTTGCTGCCTTCTCCTGGCCCTCTCCATTGTTGTCTGTATGTTCAGCTTCTTATGAGCACATTCTGTGAGAACTTGTGCTCATACATCTATCCTCTGCTTTCAGATAATTGGTCGCGTGAACGCAGACCCTGATTACCTTCCTCGCACCATGGATTTTGGGCTGAATGTTCGTGCCTTTTTAGATCGGTTTTGCCCACCAAATTGCCCCCCAGGCTTTTTCCCTACTGCAGTATTATGCTGTGACTTGGACCCCGAGAAGCGGTAAGTGGGTTTGTCATTACACTGCCCCTGTGTTATTTCATTGCCAACTTAATCCCATGATATCCCACTAATAAATGAATACATTTACCCATGTTCAACATAGGCTTCTTGATAGAGCCATGGTGGTTCAAGTAAAAACTAATAATAAATACATGAAAAATCCATGGAATTGCTGTTTTAGCAAAAAAATAAATAAATACAGTTGATAAAATGCAAGAAAAGTGCACTTTTAAAAATAAAATATTTTCTCAACTATTAGTATAAATTAATGAAGACATTCTTTATAGATTTCAATTTCTGATTTATTATTAATTCTCTATGATGCTTATTTGACTTACTATCTGCTCCTAAACTACATTGTACCTCTTGTTCTCTTGTAGGCCCAGCTTCTCACAACTACAGCTCTGGCTGGAATCGCTACTCAGGCATTTGAACCTGCAGCTACCCCTTAGTTCCCATATTGAGCAGCTAGAGCGAAATTTCTGGGAGACATACAGAAGAGGAGATAGTACCCTGACCGCACATCCTGAAATTCCAGACTAGCCTCAGCGGGAAGGTGGAATACCCAGAACGAGAGACCCCAAATTATGTGTGTTTATAGGGAGCTAATACCGCTTACCTTGCACACATTGGGAATCCTATTCCTAAATCCATGTTGTGTGAAGGGGACATGCTGTGCCAGAGCTTACTGCTGCTGACTGATAAAGGGGAATCCAAAGATACATTGTTGTTGTTCCATTGGGTGCCTACTATACTTAGTAAGCTTGCAAAGGGTCTTGAACTGTAATTGAAAAAGATAAACAAGGCTGTTTTGTTGTGTGGCACTTTCTTAAGAACCAGTTACAAGTTTGTGGTCCATAAAGGCGTCATTACATCACACCCTCCCTGCATGACGCCCCTTTTCTCAACCTTCTTGTGCAAAAGAGCATTCTGCACCTTGTGTAAATACCTGTATGTATATTTAGACTGTGCATATGTTTCTGTACATATCTTCCCAATGTCTGTGACTTTAGCCCGTCCTCCTTGATCACTTGTTCTTATTGCCAAGAAGGGTCAACTGCTTTTCGCTATCTGCCCGACACATTTTGGGTCTCAGGGTTATTCTGTAACAGGACCGTAATGCACCTGGGCAGAGAAGATTAAAGAGTATGTGAAGTAGACTTTTGTCTAAATACTACATGCTTTTATTACTTTATTTTGATTTGTCTAAACAATTTAGCACTTAGAGATGGGTTATCAGCTTTAAAATCCACCAGCATTCCGTAATTCCCTACATTCATACTGTTCTTATGTATCTTAAAGTGCAGACATTATGGGGGGACCGATATATATTTATTCTTCATTCTTCATCCAATAATGCAAAATTATATATATATATATATATATTGTGTATATATATATATATATATATATATATATATATATATATACACACACACACACACAGTATATTCACACTAATATGTATCTATATAGATGTATCTAGATATACATGAAAAAGTGTCAACGCATGTTTGTATGTGTGTATACATATATATATATATATATATATATATATATATATTATACGCATGTGCTGCCTTTTTTTTAAAAAA
>WWET01001280.1:79766-91776 GCA_011038615.1 Limnodynastes dumerilii | reverse complement strand
CATAGTTGTTTTAGGGTAAATGGGGTAGATCCAGAACTACGTGTGCAATACTTTTCCACGTGTAACGTATTTTCTATACACTCCCCTAGGCACACCCCTTGAATGTACGTAATTCACCGAGTTCTGCTTCCCAAACCCTACCTTAACTTTTTTTCGCGTAACAGCGCACGTCCGCTAACGGACGTATAGGCTACGTGAACGTACGCCGCTTAGCACACCCATACTGTACACTTTACATACAAACCTCCACCTACTTCACGTAAAACGAAGGTATTCTTGACTCACAATTACGTCAATGGACCATACGTTCACAATTATGCTATGCTAATGAGCGTATTTTCTGTGGTGCGCATGCACAGTACTTAGAAATAGGCGATTTTACATCTCCGCCACACGTAAATTCGCTCCGATGCGTTGTTCTGGATCAGGCCCAATGTCTGTAACGCAGTATAATCCTAATATCTGTAAGTCACATTTGCTAGTGCTTTCTAGTACACAGCATGCAAGATGATCTAAAGTGAGAGGAGATTGCAGGGAAGGGAGCATCTGGCAGTGACCTGGAGCCAAGCAACAGACTCAGCAATCTGAGCAGCTACCATCCCTCCCAGCTAAGTACAAGTGGACATGTATGTGTAAGGCAACGGGTCTGTAGCCACAACCTGGCTATCACAGGGTCATCCAGGTATGCAAAAGCTGATGGAAAAAGGAACAAGGCCAGTAACCATAAACTTACAGAATCTTGTACTAGGAAACACTGAGATGTGTGTTACCTTCTGCATTATGCCCAAGGAAGAGGAATCAGGACACGGAGATAGAGTAACAGTCATGAAATAGTGACGTAGACTGGTGTAGGAATTCAGAGGCTGACAGAGAGAAGAACAGAGAGGTGCAGAAACAAACCAGAGAGGGGGAGAGCCCTCATACTGCAGCAAATGGTAAGGACATCGTCTTGTGTCACTTCTTCACTTACTACCACTAGAAGGGGGATTATTATGAGAGACAAACAGGATTATAAGGAGATTGATGCAGGCTGCTGACAAGTGAATGTTTATGTGAGTGTTTGTGAAAGAGGTTTACAGACATTGTGCAAGGACACAGTGAAGTAGGATATAGACTATACAACATGACATTACACTGATAAAATTCATGTTATTTGGTGTTTGATATCTCAGTATGGAAGTTATGTTGATTTAATTACATGAAACTAATAAATTGGCATTTGTGACTGTGATAGTAATAATTGAACATAATAATTGACTTTAAAAGAAGCAATGGCTGAAACTGGTAAAGTTTGAACCTACTGCACATGAAGTCTCTGCATTCTGATGTACTGCAGTTCTCTATTTCATTGCTGGGGATTATTTTATGTGTGCAAATAGAAGAACTATAAATGTAATCTTTTTGAGAGGAAACATATGGTATAATATGGGCATTCGTAAAAATGTAATTAAGGTTACATAGAGAAAAAACTGTATATGCTCGCATAGAGCAGGCTTTAAAACTTGACAATATTGAAAGTAATGGCTGTGCAGTAGTGTTTATAGATCTGCACTACCTCTTGAGAAGCGAAACTGTCAATCGTCTAAGTCCTAACCCATAATGCAGAGAAACCTCAAGCAATGCCATGGATGGGATAGATAGTGCTGCCTATCACATAGCTCTGCAGATAGGGTACATTTACTGGTATATTACTTGAGCTGAAAGAACAGACAAGTGTTGAATAACACACCACATAAAGATATTTGGATATAGCTGATTGCATTGCTGACACCAGTCAATATGATTAACAGTCAGCATAGGTTTGTTGTTTTAGTTTGCATTTTTGTATCAAATATGAACTTACTGAGAAAGGATTCTGTAGAGCTGTATATTGCTAAATTGCTGTCCTGCACAATGACCATTTTTATTAACAGCATTTACAGAAGTGACTTAGATTGTGAATGTTGTAGTCTTATTCACAAGAAAATATTCCAATACATATATGGATATTTGTTAATTAAGACATTTATAGATCAGTCCAGACCACAAGTGTGCCTTTAAGACATCAACAGGGTTGTTCAAAGAAAGAGAAGTATTAGAATACAAGGGCATGCTCTGAAACCGGAAGATGGTAGGTTTACAGAAAATGGACTTAATAACAACTGCTGATGTAAGTCAGGCTGTGGTAGCGCACTGCACATGTGCGCACCAGATGTTAAGCATCATGGTCCGGATTCATAACAGTGCATTTATATACTTACGTACCTAGATTCCCATGCATAGATACTACGCATGCGTAGTAACTTTTTTACGCTATCTACATAGCGATTTTTAAAGATGAAACGCTAGAACGAAACGCTACATAGATAGCGTAAAAAAGTTATTACGCATCCGTAATATCTCTGCACGGAAATCTAGGCACGTAAGTATATAAATGCATTGTTGTGAATCCGGTCCCATAACTCTGATTGTACATAACTTCACATGGGGGAGGCATTTAAATAGTACAGTGTTGCTGGGTAAGGCAAGGCATGTAAGGTAGTGTAAGGTAATGTACTGGGTAAGGCACTTATGTACGACAAGGCATTATGTATGGGTTCTGAACACGTAAGTCAGATGAGTTACGTACGTAATAGGGGAGTGCCATTATCCTCTACGTAATCTGTTGGCATTATATAAAAACCTGTTAATAAATACAGTGCATCCTGGAAAGTATTCACAGCACTTCACTTTTTCCACATTTGCTATGTTACAGCCTTTTTCCAAATTGGAATAAATTCATTTTTTCCCTCAAAATTGTACACACAATACCCCATAATGATGTTGTGAAAAATTTTTGGGGTAGTTTTTTGCAAATTTATTAAAAAAACAAAAACGAAGAAATCACATGTACATAAGTATTCACAGCCTTTGCCATGAAGCTCAATTTAAGCTCAGGTGCATCCTGTTTCCACTGATCATCCTTGAGATGTTCATACAGCTTAACTGGAGTCCACCTGTAATAAGTTCTGTTGATTGGACATGATTTGGAAAGGCACACACCTGTCTATGTAAGGTCCCACACTTGACAGTGCATGTCCGAGCACAAACCAAGCATGAAATAAAGGAATTGTCTGTAGACCTCCAAGACAGGATTGTCTCGAGGCACAAATCTGGGGAAGGGTACAGAAAAATATCTGCTGCTTTGAAGGTGCCAGTGAGCACAGTGGCCTCCATCATCCGTAAATGTAAGAAATTTGGAACTACCAGGACTACTGATCGATCGGGAGGGCACTAGTCAGGGAGGTGATCAAGAATCCGATGTCACTATTCTCAGAGAGGAGAACCTTCCAGAAGAACAACCATCTCTGCAGCAATCCACGTATCAGGCCTGTATGGTAGAGGGGCCAGACTGAAGCCACTCCTTAGTAAAAAGCACATGGCAGCCCACCTGGAGTTTGCCAAAATCCACCTGAAGGACTCTCACACCATAAGAAACAAAATTCTCTGGTCTGATGAGATAAAGATTGAACTCTTTGGTGTGAATGCCAGGCGTTATGTTTGCAGGAAAACAGCCACCGCTCATCACCAGGCCAATACCATCCCTACAGTGAAGAATGGTGGTGGCAGCATCATGCTGTGGGGATGTTTTTCAGAGGCAGGAACTGGGAGACTAGTCAGGATAGAGGGAAAGATGAATGCAGCAATGTACAGAGACATCCTGGATGAAAACCTGCTCCAGAGCACTCGACCTCAGACTGGGGCGACGGTTCATCTTTCATCAAGACAACGACCCTAAGCACACAGCCAAGATATCAAAGAAGACAGCCAAGATAATAAATGAGTGGCTTCAGGACAACTCTGTGAATGTCCTTGAGTGGCCCAGACAGAGCCCAGACTTGAATCCGATGGAACATCTCTGGAGAGATCTGAAAATGGTTGTGCACCGATGCTTCCCATCCAATCTGATGGAGCTTGAGACGTCCTGCAAATAGGAATGGGCAGAACTGCCCAAAGATAGGTGTGCCAAGCTTGTGACATTATATTCAAAAAGACTTGAGGCTGTAATTGCTGCCAAAGGTGCATCAACAAAGTATTGAGCAAAGGCTGTGAATACTTATGTACATGTGATTTCTTAGTTTTTGATTTTTAATAAATTTGCAAAAAATCTCCCAAAAACTTTTTTCACGTTGTCATTATGGGGTATTGTGTGTAGAATTTTGAGGGAAAAATTAATTTATTCCATTTTGGAATAAGGCTGTAACATAGTAACATAACAAAATGTGGAAAAAGTGAAGTGCTGTGCATACTTTCCGAATGCAGTGTAAATAAATAAATAAAATAATCCTCCGAATTGTGTAACTTAGGTACACTTGAGTACGGAAAGCTCTCTTAAGTCTGGATCAGACCCAATGTGAGGAAACAACTTTACTGAAATAGTAGAGGATAAGTGTAGTAGCCTGTGGTGGTAGATTTGAATACAGTAGAAATGTGCAAAAATTAAACTCATGATGGGTTTTAAAGAAATATAAAATGGACTTATCTGCCATCAAATTCTGTGCTTCAGTGATTTAAACCTGTTAATACTTTTTGGGCCAGAGTAAGTAAGTACTTGAAATTAGTTACTCCTGGGCTAAACCACGTTGATTTCAGGGGTAGTCAAGTTAATTGTATTCTTTGCATGCAGGGATATATCTTTGAATTTCTTACTGCAAACAGATACTGACTAGCTTTACTATCACACTCTTATTTAGACTTGGGATAGGAATAACTAATTTCAAGCGCTTGCTTAAGTCTGGATCCAGCCCATATATCTTAATATTATAGAAATATCACATGATGTTATTATTACTGCTTGCTTATTTGTTTTGAAACTAAAACACATAGAACCACACTTTCCAATGAAATAGTCAAACCAAATGCATGTCCGTCCTGTGATTCCAGGGACTGTGGCCCTACTCCTGGGCAAAACCATGTTGATTTCAGGGGGAGTCAAGTTCATTTATTCTATGCATGCAGGGAGAATGCTTTGCTTTTGGTTATTGCACATAGATACTGATCATCTTCACGTTTAAACTGCTAATTAGACTTGGGATAGGAATCATCACCTCTCAACTATAATACGGTTTGCAACAGATTAAATTTTACTCCCCTAAAATCAACATGGTTTTTCCCAGGTGTAACTTTCCTCTCCTATTTTCAGTCTCTGAATTAGGGCCTGCAGTCCTTTAGAGCAGAGATATTTAATTGATGGTACACACTGAAATAGGAGAGGGTGCAAAAAGAACACGCTGATGTCTGCATAGCACTCAGCACATCTATAGTACAGCCAAACCGATGTTCACTTACAGCTAGAACCAGCATACAGGATTCTGTAAGAATGCACTGCCATCCAACAGGCTGTGATGGTCAATTTACACACACAATACAGTAGCATCACACTGCTCAATAACCTATAGGTGAAAAGTTCAGGCCATTCCAATTCCAGAATGCGCTGTTGGTTCATCTTCCCTTTGGGCTATGATATTCTGGCCTTCTGCATAGGTGTATGTGTCCTAATCCTCATGCCACTGCCAGTGTAAATGTGCCACTGCCAATGCTAGTCTTCTTACATGAAATGTTTACTTGAATGGAATAAAGTTGCTAGTAACTTGAAGTAATCTGCAGTGTTTGGAGCTCCACTTGCAGTGACATTGGTGTTCTAAAGCCAGGTTGCTGCTGGATCCTTATTGCGAGGGGACGCCAAAGACAGGCTCCCCAGAAGCCAGGAGAGGGTGCTGCTCAGCTGTTCTCATTATATATAAAGCACAATAAGACAGACAGGAGCAATATCTAACTTCCTCCCGGATTCTGTCATATCCGTAATGTGTATTGTATTTCGGGGGACCCCTTAACCTGACAGGCACCCTATGCTGCTTGGGTCCCATATGGTTGTACAGACCTTACCACCAATGTCAGCCTTGTCTGCAAATAATGCACATCCATGACTCTAACGTGTCAAAATATGAAGTCCTGGGTACAACAATCTGACGAGTCAATATGCCATTCTACTCTCCACTGATGCCGAAAAGGACTGGACCTTTATGATATTTCCCAACTGCCAAATTTAAAGTTAATGGTAGACTTTACCAACCTTTCCAAATAAGAAATTGCACAAGGCAAGGTTATCCCCTTTCAACCTTGTTCATCCTGTGTGTGAAAACATTGGCTAGAGCTATTAGGGCAAACCCTTATAATATTATTATTATTATTATATCCGTGTGGGCAACCATGATTTCAAACTGGCGTTATTTGTTCAATATGGAGTAGTAAGCGAAGAAACGCGTCAGAGTGTATGTGTGCAGGACCTAACAAGTGTCTTCATCCCTCCGGACCTCCCTTCAATTCCATTAAGCACATTGGGGTAGATCCAGAACTACGTTCGTCTTCCATAGACGGATGTAATTCAATAAACAATAGCTACTGCGCATGCGTAGAAGCTATTGTACGTAATCTGCGTATCGTTTCGATATGTGGTCTTTTACGTAGTTCTGGATCCGGCCCATTGTGTCCAAATTGAACTGTAACAGATTTCAACTTCAGGAAGCGGTACAGCTGATCCTCTAACGGCGGCAGGACTCCTGTCTGCATCGTGTGCACAAGTGATCTGCAAACTGTGAGTAGCTAGCGATCTCTAGGAGTACCTTGCCAAGAGGAAGTGGGATCGTATAGTAACCCTGACTGCCATATATGCCAATTTCAGTATACATCTACTGTTATCCAAAGGAGGTTACAAAAGGATACAGCATATTATTCATCTGGACAGACTATAAGGTTGAGCTCAATCTATTGGACTAATCTTTGGTCACGGAGGTTGTCAGCTAAACGCTGAAGGTTGTTGTTTCACAATACTGAAGCATACATCTTATGAGGACATTATTATTTAATTCCTGCACAGTTCTGTTATTGTTTTAAAATTTTTTACAAAGTTTCATTGTAGAAGAGTGTGTGCCCGGACCGGCCGGCCGAGCAGCACCACTTTTATACTATTTTGATACATTTTTAATAAATATAATAATACTTTTATTATTGCATTTGTGTATAGCGTGGTTTCACAGGTCAGGTTCTGTGGCGCTTCACATAAAATGCATTGTTTTCCTTAGAAGAGAAAGACTGACTGATAATCTTCCAATGCATTTTGTCTGTTCCATAAATGTCCCTCTTTTAGAAACCCGCCATAAACTCCCGACTCGCTGGTACAAATGCCCCACAGTTCTGCATAGAATCTACGCTAGAGTCCCAAACATGTGCTGGAGATGTTCAGGAGAACTGGGCTCCTTCATGCATATCTGCTGGGAATGCCGTTGCATTAAACCCTTTTGGGAGAAAGTGTTTGCAGTGTTGCAGATCATCTTATCAGATGAAGTGGCTACAAATCCCCATTTTTTGGCTATTAAATTTGTCATCAAGTTTAGTATCCATATTCAAAAAGTCTACTAAAGTCTACCATTCTTATTAATGCAGTGAAAGCAATGATTCCTGCAAAGTGGTGTTCTCCTCATCCTCCCATGCTAAAAGACGGCTGCATTTTATATGTATATTGGAGACATAGCTTACGAAGGTGATTTAGACTACAACAAAGTCAGAGATACCTTGTTCCCCTGGATGGAGTTCAAAACCACTGACCACTTTAAGAACCTGCTCTTGTGATCTTTGCTCTACGTCTGCAGCCTTAAGACCCCAGAACTAGTCGTAAAATTTAAGGCAGGAACACCTAAGTGTCCAGATTTACTACTGAGAGCGTACACTCCCCACTACACATTCGTACATACAGACCCTCGCACGTACGTAAAGCATGCGTGGGTCTGCATCTGGCCCATTTAAATAAAAGGTTAAATAACTAATTAAATTAATGAATATTTTGCATGTCAGTTTAAGCATATTTACCTGATTAAGAAAAAGCTAAGTTCAATTGGTCATTCTTTTCTTAATAATATATATGGTAGTAGATGACAAAATCATGAATGAGAGTGTCCCAGGGGAAATGACACAAGACCAAATACTGTTGACTTATTGAGACTAGCAGCTATGGCAACTGAAGCCTCCTAGTACACAAAGAGGATTATGGGATTTCCCTCAGTTGTGCTGTTAGCAGCTCCAGATTGTGTTTCATCATTATAAACAATCAAGATTGTTACATATAACAAAAAAACTGTATTCCAAATAGATTTTCCCTTCATGTGTGAATTCTAGGCCTATAACTAATAAAGAGCAGTGTTTTTTTTGTTGTTCATTTGGGATACTGTTGGTAAAAATACCAGCATGGTGATAATCTGGTCTGCTGTATTGTCATTGTCTACTCAATTATCAGAGAGCATTGAGGCTTCTAGCTGATTGAAGTGCTAAGCACACTAAAGGGGTTCTTCATTAGTGAGTGGCATTTTCCAGCAGCCCAGTAGCAGTGAATGAAAAAGGTTTTTTGTTTGCCAGGACCAACATTCCCAGAGGGCAGAGTGCAGGGCAGCATGAACAAATGAGTTTGTTTGTGCTCTATAACATCCTGGCAGGAATCCAATAATCAATTGTTTTGATAATATGCAAACCAGTGTATTACAATATAAAGGGTTCTGCACCAGAAATAAATATATTTTATTCAGTGTTTTGCTATTGCAAATAAAGAATTTATGCAATATAATAAATAGTAAAACAGAACACAGAAAGCACAAAAATATTAGAAACTGTAACTAATAGTTTATTTGTAACCTCTGTATTTTGCAATTCTTTTATTAAGGCCTAAAGTTACCACTAACAGAATATACTAATAATCAATATTTATATGCAATACAATAAATGCTTTCTAGTAGGTCAGCTGTCTGATGAATATAGCTTTCTAAGGATGTACTCACTGGGTTGATCCAGAGGTTGAGAGTATGGCCCGTATTCACTGGACGTATAACATATATGTCCGGTGTGTAGCGATTTTTACTACTGCGCATTTACGCAATCTACATAAGAAAAAGATACGTAGATCATGTTAAAAACTTACTACACATGCGCAGTAGTAAAAATCGCTAAACACGGGCCGTATATGTTATATGTGTGGTACTCTGCATACGGGGCCTGAGATCAAAACAGGTGCAAGTGGGTGTGGTCTGCCACCGATAACGGAACTTTTACAACAGGGCCGTCTTAGACACCCCATTTGCAACGTTGTACCGCAAGCAATAGTTCTTGCCCTGTCGGAGTGGGCTAATCGAAGAACCCCAGACGAAATCCCCATTGCCGACTGGTGAGTATTTCCCCAACCCTCATCCTAATCCTCTCCCTAACCCTCCCTTTCCATTACCCTAACCCTCCCATCCCTGCAGCCTGAACCTAACCTTCAAAACATACAACTGCACTAATTATTCCACCTTAAATATTAGAAAAACAACAAAAATAAAAAGTCAAAATCACAACTATAGACATTGTGCAAGACAAGAATATACTCCATGGGCCTGATCCAGACCTACGCAAATATTACGCCCTTGTGCGTAGCGTATTTACGCCAGCGTACCTACAAGGCACTCCCCTAGGCACACCCCTCAGTCGTCTGTATTTATGCCATCTTACGCTGACCAAATCCTACCCTAACTTTTCTGAGCATAACCGCGGGCATCCGTAGCATCCATGCGTATTTACGACGCTTAGCACGCCCATACTGTATGATTTAAATACGTCTCCCCGCCCATGAAGCGTAATTGTGTGTTTCGTATGGCTGGCATGCTCCTTCTTGCGTTGTTACGAAGCTGGTACGCTCAACGTTTCTTTGCGCAACATCTGCCGCGTGCATGCGTAGTAAGTACAAATAGGCACTTTTACGCTTACAAAAAGTGTAAATACACGGACGAGCGTAAGTCTGGATCAGGCCGGATGGTCCTTTACATAGGGAGATAACCGTCTTATGCACAGCAAGTTGATTCTGAGCATAACCGCGGGCATCCGTAGCATCCATGCGTATTTACGACGCTTAGCACGCCCATACTGTATGATTTAAATACGTCTCCCCGCCCATGAAGCGTAATTGTGTGTTTCGTATATATATACAGTATATTATCAGTTATTAGAGTTTGTACATGGGAGAAACAAAAAACACTTTTTATTTTTGTTGTTTTTCTCATATTTAAGGTGGAATAATTTGTGCAGTTGTATGTGTTGTGTGTTTTCTTTGTTGGGCATGACGAGCCTTTTTTCAGCTGCAGCATTATTACCACCGAAAGGGATATTTATTTATTGATTTTTCAAATACAATTTTTTAGATTATTTTATATTTGTATATAATTATCTTTTAGAAATACGTGACTTTATTGTTGGAAGTCAGTCGGTTTGCGCCTACGAGGGTTATCTATTGTTATTTTTATTTTCTGACCCTAACCTTCCACTTTTCCAAACCATTCCTAACCCTAAGCAGCCTAACCCTAAGACCTTCTATGCTGCATCCTTTCCACGTAGCCTAACCTTAAGACACATTTTCTGTTCTGGATCCTCTCCCCGCAGCCTAACCCTAATACATCCTTTCTATGCTGGATCCTCTCCCTGTAGCCTAAACTTAGGACACACTTTCTATGCTAGATCCTCTCAACATAGCCTAACGTTAAGACACACTTTCTATGCTAGATCCTCTCAACGTAGCCTAACCCTAATACATCCTTTCTATGCTGGATCCTCTCCCTGTAGCCTAAACTTAGGACACACTTTCTATGCTAGATCCTCTCAACGTAGCCTAACATTAAGACACACTTTCTATGCTAGATCCTCTCAACGTAGCCTAACGTTAAGACACACTTTCTATGCTGGATCCTCTCCCCGTAGCCTAAACTTAAGACACACTTTCTATGCTAGATCCTCTCAATGTAGCCTAACGTTAAGACACACTTTCTATGCTGCCTCCTTTTTCTGCAGCCTAACCTTAAGACACCCTTTCTATGCTGGATCCTGTCGGATCTCGCATCGGGTACCGTTGGGTGCTGCGGCGGGTCTGGATGTTGGAAAGGTAATGAATTTGTAAATTTGCGAAAAATAGATTACTTAGGCATACTTACCAATTCATTATAAACCTTTTAATTAGTGTCACTTTCAAAATATAGACTGCCGACAATTAGATGTCCGTAGTGTGTATTTCGAAAATGTCCGGGTGCAAAATGCAGAAATGAGCATGCCATATTGCAATGTGAGGGGTGCAAATGAATATTTATTGTTTATTTATACTTTGCTTTTGCTCAGAGAACTCATACACTGCATAACTTTATTTACTATAATTCTATTTTCAAAGTTTAAATTAGCCCTTTCTTGCGTTTCAACATGGTTTTGCTCAGTACTACACCAGACCCTACAACATGAACCATTCCACCAGGTACAAAATACTCTGTTCCTGAGCTTCCAACCGTCACACTCCTGGTTTTAATGAATGAACTGATGTCTGGAAAAAAAAACATTTTTCTCTTCAACAAAGGTGGTTAAAAAGTAATTGATCAGGAGCAGAGTGTTTTGTAGCTGGTGGAATGCGTCGTGTTGGAGGGTCTGCTACACCCAACATTTTCCCTTTAATGACACAATGGGCATTGTATAGTTTGCGAATAAATGAAGGATTAATGATAAAGAAGTAAGCATTGAAAGCAAACGCATGTGGAATATTTGTATATGCTATATGGAACATCAAGGCTCATATAATGTGGCAATATTATATACAGTAACTGCAAAAAAACCCCGATAGAATATAAAACAAAAAGTTTGTCTTTGATCCCCTTGCAGTGTTAATGTGGTAATAAAGTTTGTTCTATTGCACCTGGTGGTAAGAAATCTAACCCAACCCTGTGTGTCTTTTCTGTTATGTACTTTTATTAAAATGCAGATATGACATATCTAAAAAAAAAGTGTATGTATAGCAGCTAGGTGCAATATGCATGAAAGCAAATTATGCTTTGTGTACTTATTAATCACACAATAAACACCACAGACAATGTAAATGATGCCATGTGTGAATGAGGGAGGGTGCGTGATATAACGTGTATGTGTCTCAGGGCAGGGATGATTC
>WWET01001280.1:48227-64216 GCA_011038615.1 Limnodynastes dumerilii | reverse complement strand
GCCGATGTAGAGCTACGGCTGCCGTACTAGCGACGGCGGCCGTAGCTCTGGATCAGGCCCATACAGAATAGCTTTACTTTCATACTGTTATTTAGACTTGGACTAGGAAACATAATTTCTAAACTCTAATACTGTTTGCAACAGGTGAAATTTGCCTGCCCCACAATGTACCATGCTTTTGCCTAGGCGTAAAGTTCAACTTGTTTTCCTCCTATTTCCAAGATCTGGATCCAGTCCCTAGTTCTTTTTAAAGTATTTGTTTGACTGTGAATACAGTTAAATAATTGTTTTGTTTGCACCTCTTTTAACTGCAAATTATAAATACATTTCTCTGTAATACTCTGAATCAGCCCTGTAGGGTATAATACACTTCATATAATTAATATCTATTTCTTTTTACAGCAACTGTAGGATCTCATATATTAATATTCTTGCAAATTTCTGCATACAAGTACTTGATCTAAGATTATAAATAATAATAATAATAATAATAATAATAATAATAAGATAATAATGTCACTTTCACCAGGTACAACTGTCATTATACAGTGACTTACCTATGAATTATACTGGACTTATTTCTGTGCGGTCAGATCTTATTTCCTGTGATTTTGCACATACAGCCACACGACCAGATCAGAACACAACCCACTTGATCCAGACTTCTAGAGTTGCTCTCTTGAAAGTCACTTAAATACTAGAAATATCTATTTAGACCAAAACGCTTTAGTGCAGTTATCTATGTTGCACTCAGCTCTGCTTAATTCACATTCTGTAGTCATTTACATAATCCATAAATGCTGTCCATACAAAACACTGTACATAGAGCATGTGTATACCATATACACCAATCATTTCTGTAGTCATTCTACTTGTAGCTGTAACATGGTAAACGCAACTAACCACATTGAATTAGGTCCATAATGTTTAGAAAAATAACCAATATATGTTGTTTTGCATTAAACATAAAGGGACAGATTTACTAAGCTGCGAGTTTGGAAAAGTGGAGATGTTACCCATAGCAACCAGATTCTAGCTGACATTCTCTAGTATGTAATATTAAAGTGAGAGCTAGAATCTGATTGGTTGCTATAGGCAACATCTCTACTTTTCCAAACCCGCAGTTTAGTAAATCTGTTCCTTTATGTTTAATGCAAAACAACATTTTTAAGCATTATGGACCTAATTCACAGCTCAGAAAGTTTTGAGAAGGTGCAGATATACATGTATTCGCACCTAACATAAAGCTCTCTCCCATGCGACCTCCTCCTATTTTACGTACCTAGGGCACCCTAGGGCTTCCCTAACTTCCCGTGCGTATTTTCCTTCTTAAGAACGAGAAAATATGCAAGTCGGTTTCCTACCCCGCCCTCCCCGGCTCCTTACCATACCTCCCCACCCAGAAGCTGCCCTGGCACGCCTCCTTAGGTCTGAACACGACCCCATGTGCTCAAAACACAGAAGATTCTGTCAGGTTTCTTTTTATGCATCTTTTTATGTAATTGAGGCTGTGCCTGATACCCTGAGTATGATCACAGCTTCTCCCTCTGCTGCTCTATCCCCTTCTGTTCTCCCCCTTGTTCTTTCCCTCTTTCTCTCTACTAAGAAACAAACAATAGAATTGAATCCAGCAGATTATTATGTAAATATAAAAAATGGGCTAGACTGTCAGCTAGACACCAGGCACAAGCAACCTACAGAATTGTTGTGAAACTAAACATCCCATCATGCTCTGCCAGCTATAAACAATGCCTATGCTGGTCAAGCCTAGTTCCACAACAAATGGGGTGCAGCCCTTCTACACACATGATCTGCTGCAGCCTTTGAAATGCCAGGGCTAAGCTCATATTCACTGTTACTGCTTCTCTATTTATCCAATTTATTTGTAAACCGATTTAATCTATTTAGGCTACAGTACCTTGATCTGCATGGATTACACACAACTGAATGGATTAACCAGCTCTGGGCATTCATAACTAGGGAGGAAGTCAGCTGACTTTACTCTCCTGTTCCTGAGAATCGTTTAGTCATTTCTGTCTTTTTACATTGCAATTGCAACACGTTTGTGTTGCCATTTTGTAGGGAGAGGTAGAGACGGTCCTGCAAGATCCCTTTTACCTTAATATGTTTACTGCTTTCCTCATCCATGTTTACTGCTTTCATCATCCACATCATTTATAGTAGTCTCTTAAACATAGAAACAAAGAATTTGCCATCAGATATGAAACAATTGTCTGATCCAGTCTGCCCATTTGATTCTAAGTTTTTGGGGAGGTTGTTTTTTTAGATTAACAAAATGTTTGTGTTTTTCCTAAACATGATTAACTATCTCTAGTGTACTGGCCTCTGCCACCTCTCTTATGGATAGCTGTTTCACTTACCTGCTATGCCTTCAGTGAAGTAATTGCGTTTCTTGAAAACCTGTAACCCACCCGCATTAATGCATTCCCTTGTAAACTAATGCTTGTCTTGGCACCAGTTTAGCTGCCATTCTTTACACAATCTTTAATGTATTTATGACATCCAGAACACAGAATTCTAGTAGAGATTTCTTATTCGAGAGTATTATTACCTGACACGTTAATGAATTAGACTTGCTGTGAAGCTTGTTATATAGAAAATTAAAGAAGCCAATATGTATTTGCGTTATTGCCCTGTATTATGACCGTAAGACAGTCTTGATAAGCCATGTTCTGCATTGGTTTTGATGAAAAATATCAGTAAGCAGAAAGTCTCAGTATTTGCTTTCAGTCCAGTCTTTGTCCTTGCAGATAAGAGAGGAGTTGGAACATTTTGGGATTCAAATCTATCAATTTCCAGAATGTGACTCTGATCAAGATGAAGAATTCAAAACTCAGGATATGGAACTGAAGGTAAACTGATATTAATTATTATTTATAGTTATTTTAAAACTTTTTGTTCTTCAGCTGTTAAACTACAAAATGCATGAATGTCCATTAACTGAGATTCTACAAATGATTAATAACACCTAAGGTCATAGGGTTGGATCCAGACTTAAGTAAGTGCTTGAGATTAGTTACTCCAGGGCAAAACCATGTTGATTGCAGGGGAGTCATATTTCATCTGTTGCAAACAGTATTAGAGTTGAGAGGTGATGTTTCCTATCCCAAGTGTAAATAACAGTGTGATGGTAAAGCTGGTCAGTATCTGTGTGCAGTAAGCAATTCAAAGATATATCCCTGCATGCAAAGAATACAATTAACTTGACTCCCCCTGCAATCAACATGGTTTAACCCAGGAGTAACTAATTTCAAGCACTTACTTAAGTCTGGATACAGCCCATAGTGAGTGACTTATTGATTTTTGGGGATGTAGTAGCTATAACACGCAGGACTTTACTAAAGCTGTGTAAAGGTGGGTGTCCTTCAAACCTTTTCTATAGGTCCCATTAATTAAGCCTTGGCATTGAAGTTTGAGCACTTTAAGCAGAGGACATTATTCCGACTCTTTGTTTGTTTACAGCAAAGCATTCCGTTTGCGGTGATTGGCTCCAACACCATAGTAGAGATTAATGGGAGGCGTGTCAGGGGGAGATTGTACCCCTGGGGGGTTGTAGAAGGTAAGACCCATTCACATGGTTGATTTCACTAGTTTTGTGAGTTATCAATACATGCTAGTAATAGATATTTATTATAAGACCAAAGTCCTACCAGTTTAGGTAAAAATAGCTATTTTCATTTGTATATATTAAACTTAAAAAATATATAAATATATATGAACATGATACATTAGGTGGTATAACTAAATACGTTAACTGATGTGACTGCATTGTCTTACTCTGCCAACGGGTCTCTTTTATTTCAGCAAAAGCTAATAACTTTGTTGGCTCTACTGGGCTCGTTTACAGGCACCTGGTGCTAGTAAGAGTACATTGTATGGGCAGAATAGAGCTGTATTTTTGTTCTGCCCTCTTTTACCTCTGCAGTGCAAAAATTACATTTATTTTAAAATTTTTTAAACATTGCAGTTTGCATAACTTGTATTAGACAGAGTCACAAAGGTGCTTGTCTCATACAAGACGCCTCCTGTCCCCACAATCTCATAAATATTTTCTCCTCCTTAAAGAATTGATCCTAAATACAGCAAAGAAACTCAATTTACTCCCATTAAAACATAGACAGACTTTACAGTACATTTTGACAAACTAAGACAGTGTATCCCAGTGTCTAGACCCTCAGGGAGCCCTAACAGTGCAGGTTTTCCAGATCTCCTTGCTGGGTCATTACTGACTTACATTTTAATTGATCCTTTGCTCTGTAGAGAGACCTGGGGCTAGATTTACTAAGCTACGGAGAAGGAAAAGTGGACTTTCCTATTACATACTAGGAAATGTCAGCTAGAATCTGATTGGTTGCTATCTGAACTTCTCCACATCCTTTTTTTTGCAGTGTCTGGAAAACATGGCACTACACATACTTATGTCATAAATAATTAATTAAATTAGACATTAAGAATGTCGCAAAATTTTATTTGCACTTCAAAGCCACAACATTATTTCTCGTCAATTATGCTCAAATATTCTCCAAAATAAGGCTCTATGTGAATCATTATAGTGTTTTATTGCATCTTTGTGTTCCATTATGATATAGAGTTCTATTAAAGGAGATCATTTTAGTACAAATAAGGAGGAATAAAGAGCTATTTAGGGTATATAGAATGTATTACCCAGATCTGCGGTTCCAGCGGTAGCAGAGGTCCGATGCCAGATCCCTGCCACATCCAGAAATCCATACGAGTGAGGAGCGGCCACTCCCCTCGCTCATAAGGATTTTTGCAGTTGACCCCTAATTAAGATTTCCACACCGCCACCACATAAAGTAGGGATGGTGCAAGAGTCTGGATAGTACGTAAGGGCTGAATCCAGTCATTATCGTACTATTTACCTGATCCAAGTTTTTCAACCAAGACGGATTTATAGATCCAGACCCTTTCGCCACTTTCCAAACTGGGTTGTTTTCCGATCCTAGGAATAGGATATAAGTCAGATTAAACACCTAAAGATAGATACAGTCTTATAATATTTCAGTGCTAGTTAATAGTTTATCCATATATATATGTGGACATCACAACCCTTCTGTGCTGTCTGTTTCATCTTCCTTAGTGGAAAACGAGCAGCACTGTGACTTTGTGAAGCTGCGCACAATGCTGATCCGAACTCACATGCAAGACCTTAAAGATGTGACCCGAGAGACGCACTATGAGAACTACCGGGCGCAGTGCATCCAGAACCTGACACAGCGCGTGGTCAGAGAACGGAACCGGAAGTATGTCATATTCCAAAACAGCTATAGAAGACTTGCAGCGGTTATCACACTCCTCACCAATAAGTTCATACCATAAATAAATAGAATACACTTGAAAAATGTATATACATGTTATATACTGGAGATATATGTATATACCCTTATGTTTCAGTGCAAGTGCAAAATGTGCACCTACACAATGACTTAAACATTTTGGATCATACACACTCCATAGAGCATTTAGAAGGCAATCTACTCTGATCATAATATGATGCTGTCATTAATGAGCTTTCCTACAAGTGTCCACCAGTGTGATATGATCCAAATATCTAATAATATGATATTCTGAAGGCAAAGTCTTGCTTTAGATGAATGCATAGCATACTACTGGCCAGTCTACAACATCCAGCTATGTATGTACCTGAAACAAAGGCATTGTGAAATGTAAAGGCTTTGTACAAAATTTGCTTGGCATTTGTTTTATTCCTATACTTTTATTTATTAATACATCACTCCACCATTGCCTTTAGCATTGACATACAGTGATATGCCAATAACAAGGAAACAAACATCATTGTAACAGTCTGAAATCTAGGTTACCCACAGTATCCAATACATTGCCAGTCCTTGGCACCATGATCTAGTTGTGTGCTCGCATCTATCTATATGTGTGATTCATAATGCCTCATAATGTTTCAGGTATATACATAGCTGGATGTTTGGTTACCTTGGAAGAAATTGTAGAAGAATAGAAGATATATTACTTGTCTGACAAACAGGGGACACCAAAAATCTTTTGGGACCTAAGTTTGTAGATGATTTACATATATTTTATTTTTTTTCTGTTGTGGAATGCAGAAACTTTTTAGATAACAATAATATAGTGTTTACTATATTTGTTTTCTACTGACAACTAGCTCAATGCTTATCTGCCAGTGGTAATATCCATACTATGGTCAGGTAGAATAGTACTAGGGTCACCCAGTGTCTCCCAGTGAGGCTGATTCTCTGCTTTGTACTAAATAAGACAGAAGAGACAGTGCAGTGAATTCTACTTGTGGGTTACCAGAATAAATACCCAGTATATGTAGTAAGTGTGTATACAACACAGTCTATATACAATGTTAAGGATAAATAAAAATCTTTTTTTGTGTTTGTTTCTTTGCTTTGATAGTAAACTGACCCGAGAGAGTGGCACAGACTTTCCAATCCCTAGTGTGCCTCCATCACCGGACCATGATACCATGAGACTCATACGGGAAAAGGATGAAGAGGTGAGCAATGTCACACAATAATCTATCTATTTTAATGTTTGGTAAAAGGTAAGTCATGTTTATGTTGTAATTCAAAGAAAAGTTTAGGACACTTGAAAAACCGGAATACTTTCAGAGAAGCATATTGTAAAAATGTAACAGTAAGTAAAATGATAAGTATTGTGGGATGGGCTTGATCCAGAGTTTGGTTCCTAGCTAAGAGCACACAAGCTCCCAAAAAATGTTGTATGGGACAAGTGAAAGATATGCACACAAATAGCTGAGCTTTGGATTTAAGTGGATATCACACTGTGAAAACGGCTGGCATCTGCTATGGTTTGCGCTAAACAAGTGTCTCCATTGTACTTGGTAGATTGGCTTAATTATGGAATTATTTTTGTGAAGTACTGTATTTTAACATGCAAGTTGAAAAACACTCATAATTTATAGTGCACTACATCTATTATCTATTATTTTAGTTAATATTATTTCATTATGACTGGCCAAAATTCTGCACTACCCTGTAGGCATTACATACTAGTCCACAGTGTTGACAGGTTAGTCATCATAGCCTGGCTAGTCATTGTCATGGATAACTAGCCAATGCAAATAAAACTGCAATAGCTGATGATCTTGCCCTTATTTATAAAACCTCAGTCTTATCCATTGCCCAGTAATAGGCAGACTACAGTGCTGGAAACCCCAAAGTGCAGTGAAAAGCTGATATCTCTGTGGGGCCTGGGGACATATAACAAGGGTGCACCAGTCTAAGGCATTACCACAAGATTAAGATCCTTGGAGAGTTAATTTGCTATCTCAGTGTAATTAGGGAGTGTGCCTTTCACTGTTGCTGAAGAGCCACATATGATACTTGTGTGGTTTCTTTGAGATTTGAGGTCTTAATATAATTTTTCAAACTATGACATCCAGCGCTAACCACAAGCCTTGGCTAACCAGCAGCTCTGTACACAATGTGGTACTGTATTACTGACTGAGGTATGATGCATATTATGTTACCATCTTTATTTGATTTTGCAGTTGAGGAGAATGCAGGAAGTGCTTCAGAAGATGCAGAGGCAGATGAAAGACTCCCATTAAAACCTTTGCTGTGCCACTTCCTAGCTCTGTTCATATTACCTCAAATTTCCCATTATCTTCCAAAATGTACAAGTTGTTATTATATAGCAATGCCCTGGACTGCTGAATGCAAAACAGGAAACAGGAAATACCAAGAATCCCATAACCAGTAAAAAAAAATGGAGAACTCTGAGGAGCAAATGTAAATGTTTGTGGTAGAGAGAGAGGACAGCAGAGCTAGCTAATTAGGCCTTTCTGTCATGGTGTCATCACCCTGAACATCCTCACCATTGTCTGCATATTTTTGCTGATGAAAGTAGGCGTACACATATGATAATGAGTGAAGTGTACATTTTAGTAAAGGCCGTCCAGCATTCATAATATGTTCGTACCTGCATACATCAGGGTCAGGGAGGTTCACATCGATATACCTAAATGTTATGCAGTTGTGTATTTCTCAACTGAACATTGCATGTAAAATGTGTTTACAATCCAGACCAAAGGTCAGATAGCCCAGGGCCACCTTTAAAGCAGGTGGTGTATATCTATATCTAGATTGTGCACAACTCACATTTACGTGCATCTTTTTTCTAGGCATGTGCATTGCTGAAAACTGCTGCCATACACTGAGAAACACTGTGCACAACTCTACATGTGACCCAGTGTTCTTTCAGATGGAGATTTACCCTGAGTGCTATTCTAATAACTGGAATTAATATGGATCTTCCTAGTTACTAAAAATGGAGTAGATCCAGAACTACGTTTGCAATACGTTTCCTCACGTAGCGTATTTACGCGTGCATACCTTCTATACACTCCCCTTGTCACACCCCTTGAATGTACGTATTTTGTCCAAGATACACTTTCCAAACCCTACCTTAACTTTTGGCAACGTAACCGATGTGATCCGCTCACGTACGTATTGGCAACACGTATTTACGCAGCTAAGCACACCCACCTAATTCACGTATTTCAGACGTATTTTGGACTCACGTAAAATTGGCACGCCCACTCGTAAGTATTTACGTGACACATACGTGAATGACCCATACGTTCACATTTACGTAGTGTATTTCTATTGTGCGCTTGCGCAGTACTTACAAAAACGCGATCTTACGTCTCCGCCATGCGTAAATTCGCTCACAAGCGTTGTTCTGGATCTGGCCCAATGTACTTACTCCCCTTCATTTTATAAGGTGACCAGATCAGGCAGTTGCTTGCCACAGATTTTTGACCCTTACTTTGTTAAACATTTATTGGTGGCAACACCTTTATACTTTATTTACTCATGTATTACAATTACCGCAACTGCATTGTTAAGATTATTATTTATATACTGTATTTTAAGTTGTACATTTTTAAAGCACATTCAGTCTGAATGATGACCTACTCTAAAGAGCGTCTGACCTACTCTAAGGAGTATGGAAGCTTCAGTCTACAAGAGCACATTAAGCAGACACACAAATAACAATGGACCGGATCCAGACCCCCGCATGCTTTCCGTGCGCGCGGGGGTCTGAAATTACGCGAGACAGAGGGGAGGGCACACCCCCTGTCACTCCCCTCTGTTGTGCGGGCTTTATGGCAGCTTACGCTGCCATAAGCCTGCCTTAAATGCGACGGGCGGACACTGTACACTTTACATGCTTCCCCCCATCCGCTTTAGTGGGCGGAAGGGAAGCACAGCCCATTTGCACGCTAATGGGCTCGGACGGAACAAAGTCCGATTGTTTAAACGCTAGGATTACTATACTATATTACTCTAGTAATCCTAGCGTAACATCTGGAGGGCGCATGCCCTGACGATCTTAAATCTGGATCCGGTCCAATATTTTAAAGTAAAAAAACATTACGTGCATATGTGTGGAAACAGCTGACTATTCTAAACATATATACACATAAGTAATTTCAAAGGCCAGTGATGAACAGAAACAACAGGTCTTTTAAGCTCAGGTGAAGGTGTAATGTTATGGCTGACACCTTTTTACTGTGCTAGCGCTTGGCTAAAGATCTGCCCTTACAGCTACCTTGTACGATGACTTCTCCTGCATGCAGTATTTCTCCAAAGCCTTCAAAATCACTTTTGCTTGCAACAGAAGTTCAATAGAAAACAAAAGCCACCCCACCCTGCTGATCACTGATGACAATAAACTTTTTCACCCTCCTACAGTTTGTCCGATTTTTTTTTTTTTATATCCTAACATTTATGTCATCCATTGTTATAGCATTATTCAGGTAACAGATAACACCATCTATTGCCTTTCACACTCCATTCCCACTCTTATACATGGATTCACTAGAGTTCTGTACTGGAGTATGCGCAGCACAGGAGGTAATCAGCCAACCATTATCCACTGTGCCGTTTTCAGTGGTTCAAAAATGAAAACCATATTGGGTAATTTATAGAGGAGAAGGTTGGTGAAATCAGGACAGCAGGTGGTAATCATCCATTCATTGCATCAGGACAGCCAGTGGTAATAACCCATTCAATGCATCAGGACAGCCAGTGGTAATCACCCATTCAATGCATCAGGACAGCCAGTGTTAATCACCCATTGAGGGCCAGCACTTTACTTTTGAATATAAGAAACAAAGTAAACAAGATGCTCCATAGCACTGGCATTAACCTGTTAGTGACTTGCCATGCTACCTGTAAAATAAAATGCAGATATATTACAGGAGGTGCCTTGATGCTGGACAGGTGAGCTTAACCCAATATAGCTATATTGTGAACTAAACCTCCTTTTTATGTATGTGTTGACACATAGCGTTGTATGATATTTGTATTGAGCACTGGACCTGTGTTTTGTTCCATATATTAGTTACTCACCTTTGCAAGTATTTGATAAGTCACCTGTCACTGGCAGGCTTTTCTGCCTGGGTGGTTCTAACTATAAACAATGCTGTGCCTATGTTGGGTCATATATCTTGTGTTTTTAAACTGAGGTAAGTTACCTAGAGACATCTCTTACAGCCTCCAAAATAGCAACAGTAAACCGGATACACTCTGGCAGCTGCTGGTCCCAATGGCGGTTTCTTAAATAAATTTATATGCTAATAAAACAGGTGTATAAAAGCGATTGCATTCCCCGCGTAGAATGAGGGATATCCGAAATAGAGGCACCCGAAAGTACCTTTTTGGATGTCCCTATTTCGAATACCCCTCCATTTTAGAATTTTTTTTTCAGAATGGGTGAGTATGGCAATTAGCATACTCACCCATTCCTTTTCGGAAATACCACTACTGCCGCCGCCGCTACCACAGGACCCGCACCACGGGAAAGGTGAGTAACCTCTCCAGGGTTAGGGTCAGGCTGCGGGGAAGGGAGGGTTAGGGTCAGGCTGCGGGGAAGGGAAGGTTATTTAATGGAAGGGGAGGGTTAGGGTTTTTATGAGGGGAAGGGTTGGGGTAGTTTTCAGGCTTACCTTTCGGAGCACCGTGTTTGGTGCTCTGTGGATCGATTGCTATGCCTCATCGAAACTGGCTGGGAGGAAACGTCTCTATCGAAATAGGGCCATTCTTCCCAGGACCCACACCCGTATAAATGGGTTTAAGCAACCACCATTTTGTGCAGCATTGTATAACTTTCAAATATAAACTAGGTGTAATTAAAAGCCACTAGCTCCTGGTTTGTACTACTTCCATCATCCCGGTTCTGCTCTGCTGAGGAAGGGAATTGATGTTATTGCTAATATAGACCTTAGTGTCAGTTATCACAAGCTCCTGCTTTGTAAAAAGACATTTTATGTACTGTTGAAATTCATACCTCCCAACATTAGCAAATTCGAAAATGGGACAAATAAACCCCACCCCCTGGCCCTGCTACCCCAATCCCTGCTCACTCTTGCCAAAACTCCACCCATTTGTCATAAACTTCACAGCTTTTGGCATAGACATTGGGCAAAATCAACATAGAACAAAAAAAAAAAATAATAATGCCATATTGGGACAATCGGGACTGTCCCGCAGGAGTCGAGACAGTTGGGAGGTATGGACCTTTTATATGTATAATTTAAGTGTAGGGAGTAAGGAACTAGGGTAACATTAAAGTGCATAGTGGGACTTTGTATAGCTTAAAAGGAGCCTCAGAATAGGGATAAGAAACATGTATCTCTCCATGTGTAGTAAAGCTATTTCCACGTATCAGCTATGTTACTTATGCTGTTGAAGTATGCTGTTTCACAGGTGTTCAGGAGAAGGAAACCCTTTTATAGAATCTGAGATTTTCCCAACTTGGCTGTAATAATTTTATTTGCTAAGAAATCTTTATGTAAAAATGAGTATATGGATCCAATCGTTGTCTTGCTGAGAACATTTTCTATTATATTGAGAAGACAGGGAAAAGAGGAGATTAGGTCCAGATGTAATATTAAATTAGAACGTGTTTTTACATATCAGGACTATTTCATTTACATATATCCTTTATTACAAACATTAGTATAAATTACACAGCTCTTAGCAAATGTATTCATTTAGATTTGTATTTTTATAATTAATATTATTTATTGAGGGGCCAAAGTGCAAATAAAACAAATCAAGACAATAGTAAGTATAATACATGCATTATAAATCATCATCTCCAATTAAAATAAAATTATGTACTGTTATCAATAGGCATTTTAAAGGAAAGAAATAAAAAATAACATCCTTGACATGGGCTGGGGGAGAAATGCGGAACAACATATCCAAACATACATCAGTGAAACAGCCCCCGTGCACAGGGCTGTCTTATTCATTGGGCAGAATAGTCAACTGCTCAGGGCCCCTATGAGTCTAGGGGCCCTTGAGTGCTAGTCCTAGTATTTTCGGTCTGTCTGCGATCTGCAGGGGCTGCAAATAACATTGAATGTCTGCAGCTGTGTCCTGCTGGAGAGCCAAGTAAATCGACTGTCTAAGTCTCAGCTCCACCTCCACCCATTCTGCTTTGTTCATTTTGCAACCTTCCATCAATCAGCAGGATGCTAACATGACCTAAGATTATGTCAGTTTATGTCAGATTACCTACCTACAGCAGGTAAGAATTGTGAATACAGAAATGTTTTATCGAATTGCATTGCCAATAGAAGGGTCACAAAGACTGGATGGACACACAAGGAGGGGGCAAAAATGGTGGATGGAAACTCAAGGATGGGGCAGAAACAATGGTGTCACATCCACTGGATGTCACATACAGTCAGGCTCTTTTAAGGAAAATTAGTAAAAAATGACTATCTTACAATAATCAAATAAGGAATTCTGTTTTCATTGCCCACAGAACAATGAGTCAGCTGAATGAAGGATATCTGCAGTTATTCTTCTGTATTACCATCTATTTGATCCATATGTTTATCTCCCCCAAAACTCTCCCAGGTTTCCCAGGTCTTTCCATTTTGCTTCTTCATTCTCTTCTTACAGGAAATGGTTATCCTTTTCCCCAACTCTACTGCCCAATATGTGCCACAATTTTATCCAACCCTATTACCACTTCAAACCACCTTTCTTCCGCTTGCACTGTTCATTCATGTCCTCTGCTGCTCAATGTTTAATGTTCCTTTAGCTGCTACTGTTTCCTTACACATTGTGGGTATGGGATTTGGGGTCACAGTGCGATTAAGGGGCAATATGATGCAGGAGGGCACAGTGTGATGAAGGAGGTGGCACAGTTTGATGAAGAGGGTATAGAGTGTACTACTCTTTCCTATAAAAATTTTATTATAAGATTTGGATTAAAAGAAGAAAAGCATTTTTGAATGAACAAATAATTTATAAAAGAAGAGGGCCCGAATATATTTTTTACAGGGGTCGCCAGACATGCTAGCATTGAGCAAAAGAGAGGTCCGATTAACCCAGTATAGCTATATTGTGAACTAAATCTCCTTTTATGTATGTGCTGACACATAGTGTTATATAATGTTTGTTTGGAGCGCCGGACCTCTCGTTTGTTCCTTGTAGTTACACAATGGTCACTTTGGTCCTTGGCCGCACCTCTCTATTTATATATGCATTTGGACACATTTATATATACACTTGCACACATTTCATATATTTGATTAGAAGCACGGTCTGTGCTTTCTTGTTACTGATGCTAGCAGTGTCCTTGTGATAGCCTTAGCCTATAACTCTCTCAGCATTTCAGCATCACAGCCATCACAGCTTTGCACGTTGTAAGCAAAGGAGAAAGCTTTGTTCAGATTATTTGAAGAAGGAGGAACATTCACAGCATCACCTGTGAATTGGAGCGTGCAGAGCAGCTGAAGAAGTGATCTTTGATCATATTTAATATGTATATTTCATCATATTTCATTGTATGTTGTTGATATTTGTTTCTTTAAAAGTGTTGTCTACTTCAGGAAAAATGCTACATGATGATGAGCACATAGCCTGCCATTTCATGCTGTCTATTAATTACTAATAATACAATTTTGTGATACTTTGTTACTCTGGATAGGCAGAGGCGGGCTGGCCCAAGGGGCAAGGGGGCATTTCTAGACCTAGCAGAGCCCAGGGCAAAAACAAATTCTGCCCCCCCCCACACACACACACACACACACAAAAAAAGGTATGTATTCAGCCTTTAACTTCCATCCCCTTGTATGTTGCCAGCCATCCACTTCTGCCAATTGTTGTGTGTCCAGCCGCCATTTGTGCCCCTTTTATGTGTATGTATTATAGTTTCAAAAATAAATAAATAAAAATATCACAAATTGAAAAGGTAAAAAAGGATATTTGTTTTGGAATCCATATAATATTTTTGTGGTAGATTCACAAAACCTTCTATAAAAAATGTTTACCCCTTTCGTTTTCTGACACCTCAAAATCAGATGCTATCAATTATTTGATTTGATGCTATTTAGGGCTTGTGAGTTTATGAAGTACTAAAATGCTAAATCTCTCTATTACTTAAAACAACACATGGACTGTCTGAAATACATGACTTGACAATCCATTTCCTTAACAGCTAATAAACTTCCTGGGCATTATGTGCAGAAATGATTCCCCACAGAATAATATAAATGCTACATGTGATAGACCAGATCATTCAGGGCAGATAGACGCAATAATCTGCAGGACGTATTAAAATGGAGGATCCTTTACAGTCCCCGGTACACAGTCCAGTCCACCATATGCCATTCTTGTTGTTGAGCTTGGAGGCATAGCAGGCCCCATACCACCAGGCACCCCCATAGCTGGCTGCACAGTTAGCACTATAAATGTCCTGGTCTCTGTCCTTAGTTGTGAACTTCATGTTGTCATGTGTGAGTCCTGCTGGAACTGAAGCCATGGCGTCCCCAGCAGTCCCTGTGTAGCTGCCTAGTCTCAGTTTGTAGCCATTAGCTTCATCCTCTACACTGAAGAGGTTGTAATCAGCATATTTTTCTTCATTGTTTTTGTCAAAGATGACAAAACGTACCTGATAGACTTTCTGCTTAGTGATGCGGTGAAGATACTCTATGCCCAACCAGTAGTCTTTCTCTACATTTCCAAAGCCGTATTTATAGGTGCTCCACGACTCGTCCCATGTGATCTCAGAGTTGAAGCTGTTACGTTGGATAACAATCCAACCCCCACTTTCTGTGGTCATGTCACAGTACACAATCAGTGGGTGTAGATCTTTGGGCTGAATTACATAAACACCACTCTCTTTATACAGTGGGATTTCACTGCAATCTTTTGGTAAATCTAGGTTAAAAAAAATGTAGAGCATCATTCGTATGAACCTCAACAGTCATATATAAATCATATCATGCTGTGTTTTGAGTATTTGTGGATTTATTACAGCTTATGTTTGCCACATTTCAGGCCAATAGGATTCACTCAGCCTCATTTAAGAATGGCTGAATGAGGCCCATAGGTTATTTGGGGAAAGAATCATTACATTTTATCATTCTTTTGTCATTTTAAACATACACTTCTAAGGCATCTTGCCATTCATCTCCTGGATGAACTTCTACTGACTTGTTTGAAAATAACTGTACACATTGGTTTATAGAGGTCTTCTTACTACTGTTTTCCTCCATGTATTTACTTATTTATTTATGTATTTATTCATTCATTCATTCACTTATTCAGCATTACATGCTTGTTTCTTTATCAGCTATTAATTGGAACAGTCATCCAATGCTGATTGTAATACGAGTGTAACCAGTACAGTGTGGCAATTATCTTTTAATTATTAAAATAAATGGAAAATACTTCCAGTTTTAAAATCCTGCAGAAAACAGTGCACAAGTCTTCTTATACACCAATACACTGAGTCCCACATTTTTAGAATTACATACCTTTCAGTTCATTTTCTTCATCATTTCTTGGTATCCTTACACCTTGATGCGATGAAACCATGCCCACTACAGTTAGTATCCAGAGGCAATGCAAGATCCCTATAATATATATATATATATATATATATATATATAT
>WWET01001280.1:6729-19961 GCA_011038615.1 Limnodynastes dumerilii | reverse complement strand
AAATGGGGGGGGGGGGGGGGGGTCTGAATCTGGTCCTTGATCCGGTCCAAGGTTTCTATAACTTGTTCTATGGTGTCCAGTCTAGCATGTACCCTTATACTTGCTGCAGAGAATCACACAATGTTGAGTTATCTGAGGCACACTAAATGGAAGATGCTGTATGTGCACCAGTAAAGGTGAAAGTGTATAAGTATTTGTCTAATGGATTAAAAATAGTTAATTGTTTATAAAAACACTCAGTTATAAATATTACTATTCCTTTAAGTGTAAAACTAAATGAAACATTAACCTTGGAAAACACTCCAAGAGATACTTATTGGACTTTGTGATGTTGTGATTGCTATTAATCTCCCTTTATCGCCTTTGAGGTCTGGGAGGAGACTGGTTTATATATAATGAAAGTTATTTCCTGAGTATATTTAAAACCTCCAGAATAAGCAATGGGTAAGACTGATATTCCCCTCCAGAAAGCTTAAATTCACATAGCGGTGACTAAGCTGTGTCCTTGCTGGCATTACAAAGACTACTATACTGTATGTTTTGTACTTTGCAAGAAAGTGATCTCTCAAAACCCTTTATGTGTCTTCCATGCATGCTTACTATGCACTGCAAGCACAGCCATCTTCTCTCATAAGGTTCCACTCTTATCTGTCATAGGACCTCGAATTGAAGCAATATATTGGCTCCTGGCATTCTGCATTGTGTGTATTTCTGTGGTATTGGCTGATAAAGATGACGCAGGTCAAAAAGGTAAGCACATCACTAATACTATAAAGAGCTGTAACTGATTTAGGGCTGGATTCAGAGATAAGTAAGTTTTCTGTATTGTAGTCCTGGCTGCAGAGACTATTGTTCAGATTTCCTGATTCAGAGGTCCGAAGATAGGAGAGCAGGGAACTCCCCCTGCTTTCCTATGTGTGGATAGTAAATCCGCATGCAGGTCCCCTACCTTAAGTATCCCACATGGAAACCCATCTGTCCGGGATACTTAATTGTACATAAGGACTCAGCCAAGCCCTTACTGTATGATTTGCATGCATTATCCCACCATCCATGTGTATCTCCTACACATGGGGGGGTGGGCACATTCCCTGTGCTGCGGCCACACTCTGGTACAGAAATAATGGTACTGCGCATGTGTCCGTACGTAATGTACAGAAGTTGGCGCTCTTACTGATCTGTAAATTAGGACCTTAGAGAACTTATAATATAGGTATAAAAGCCAGACCTGAGGCAAGGACACACATGTTTAATATAGCATATTTTTTTATAAAACAGGGTACCATGTCCAATGTGCCACACGTTAGTGTTAGGTTTCTATAAGGGGATGGTTAGGGTTAGGCTACAGGGAGGGAAGGGTTAAGTTTAGGCTATGGATAGGGAAGGGTTAAGGTTAGACTGCAGAGAGGGAAAGATTAGGGTAAGATGGCAAAGAGGAGAAGGTTATGGTTATACTGTGGAGTGGGAAAGGTGGAGTGGGTGATGAGAAGGTTAGGGTTAGGCTGTGGGGAGGGGATGGTTAGGATTAGGCTGCAAAAAACTGAGGGTTAGGGTTAGACCAGGGCTTGAAGTGAGGGGGTATATGGGGGAATGCCATACCATGACTTCTCCCCAATTTAATAGAAAAGCAATTAAACCCCATTCACTTCCATCATTTCAAAATTTTCATACCGCCACTTCTAATTTACCACTTTGACCTCTGGGTTAGACAATAAAAAATCTAAATGTTTTGCTTTATACGAAGTGATAAGATCACAATGCAATTATTATGCAACCTTAATTATTTGGTGTTTTAGGTTTCCCAATAGACTGTGATAAACTACCACGAGACAGTGTTAGTGGTATATATATCATCAAGCCCGACAACTCACCTCCTCTTGTAGTGCACTGCCATGTGGATGAGGATGGCAAAGGCTGGACTGTAGTACAGAGGAATTCCATTAAGACTGAAATCACATGGCACGAGTCTTGGACAACCTTCAAATATGGCTTTGGAAATGTGCTGCAGGATTATTGGCTGGGGAACGAGTACATTCACCTGCTCACTTCTCAAAGAGTCTATATGGTTCGTTTTCTACTAAAAGACAAGCAAGACAAGGAGTGGTATGCGGACTATGATATTTTCAGCCTTGATAATGAAATGAATGGATATGCATTGCGATTAGGGAGGTACTCAGGCACAGCAGGAGACAGCCTTGCCACATATGAACCAAGCACTGTGCATGACAATATGAAGTTCTCTACTAAGGACAAAGATCAGGACAGAAGCGCTTCCCATTGTGCATCTTCCTATAGTGGCTGGTGGTATGACAACTGCTACTTTGTTATGCTGAATGCAAAAAGTTTTATCTACTGGAAAAACGTCTGCACTGGAGATTGTACTCAGTCAATGATCATGGTCCGACCTACAGGTATATGCTGAAGACCATACACCGCAGACATGGACTATTGTGGGGATAGATATTAAAAACATGATTTCAATATTTCAGCCATAATAAAGAAGGTAAACTGTTATATTTATGAAAGCAGAATAGTTAAGAATAAGTTCTTATTTCAGTCTGCACACACATTCTCTATGCGTGGAGGGTCTGAAAGTCTGCACGGAAGAATAGAGTGTAACTCCCCTCTAACCCTCTATCATGAGGAACATTGGACATTGGAACATTGGAACTTCTAACATACAGAACTAAGTTATGTACATTAAAAGTTACATTAGGGACTTACACAAGACACTTGCGTAAGTCCCCTAACTTACTTAATTGCAGATCTGGCCCTTTATTATTATTTTCAGTTATTGTACATGGACCAGATACAGACTTAAGATTTCCCCTCATTTACATGCAGTCAGGTCAGATTTAGTTTGTTCTTGCGTTCTGTGCACGCGCACACATCAATGAGCCCCAACGGGATCACAATCCACGCTCTCTAGGCTTTCTATAAATGACAGCGTCCAGTAAAGGGGCCAAGTTGTGCTTTTAAGTGGTTGTGACTTAGTATTACAGTTTACAGCATACGTGCTTAGGGCCTGCATACAAAAACAGACGTCCAAACCCCCAACATTTTAATTTCTTACAAGTCGAAAAACTGAAATTAGTATATGGGTATTGGAAGTCCATTCTTGATAGTAGAGTGGTTGGTGATGCTTTCAGATATCCTAATGCTGAAAAATTGGATCATTGGTTCTGTTGTAATGTTACTTATTATAAGAACCAGATAGTTTTATATTTCCTTTAAAACGATCCCAAATAGGTGGAAGATGAGTCAGTGAATACAATCTTTAAAGTAACAGGGAAAATAATGGTGCAATGTTAGATGGGGCTTCTGTCTTGCAGACACCGAAGATCATGGTGTAAATCCTATTAAAAATTAAAGTACGAAAATAATGTTTTAAAATAAAGTTTTAAGAATGAGCATAATCCTATTTAGAAACATTCATCAGACTACAGAAACATTTTGCCACATTCTAAGATCTGATTTTTCACTACTTTCTCAATGTTTGGACTAGATCACATAGCTTTTGTGCTCTATGAATGTGCACGCGCCTGCGCTAACCAATCCGAATGTGACCTATCCAAACTTAAGAGGAAAGACACTGCTGACACATAGCAATCACTAGAGGCCTGGTATTATAATGCACAATATAGGCGTACAGATCCAGACTTCCACAATAGTAACTGGTGCTATTTGCAAAATTTTGGGCCTGAACATTTAACAAAAATCTTTTATTTTCCTCTAATTTCAACAGTAAACCTGTAGGGGTGGCGCACAATCTTTCACCTATGACCTTCTGGAAAGTGTTAACGCTAAGGACAATGGACCGGATCCAGAATTACGAGAAACAGACAATTTACGTGTTCTGAATGCGTAAGTACTCCGTGCATGTGTTCTGCGCATGCGTGCACGTTTGTTACGTATCGGAACATGGCATGAATGATCCTAGATTCCATGTTGGAAGACTCTCCAATGGCAGGGAATACGACGCACCATGTCTACAGCGTGTATGCATAGTGCGCAGGGGAAGGTATTTACATCGTACAGTAAGGGCTTGGTTAAGCTCTTACATATGATCCTTCATTACACACCAGCTCCAAGTTACGTGGGATAGGTGTGTAAAAGATAAGGTAGAGTCCAGGGAATGTAAGTGCCCTATGTGTGAGAAGAGTATACGTGCCTCATACATACGGAATATAGGATCAAACATTAGTTGTGGACACTATGGAAGACGGACGTAATTCACTGAATAGCTACTGCGCATGCGTAGGAGCTATTGTACGTAATCTGCGTATTGTTTCGGAACGTAGATTGCGTATATGCAGTCTTTTAGACCGCATATACGCAATCTACGTATCGAAACGATACGCAGATAGATTACGTACAATAGCTACTACGCATGCGCAGTAGCTATTGTTCAGTGAATTACGTCCGTCTATGGAAGACGGACGTAGTTCTGGATCTACCCCAATGTCTAAAAATAAATCACATTGTTGACTCTTACACAAGCTAGCAAATACAAAACTGTAATACTAAACTTCAAGTCCATTATCAAACTTCCTTCTTCAAACCCATTTATATATCACCCACTTTCTTCTTCCACTTCAACTCAAGTCTACCCCTATTTCTCATTTTCTCCACTGTCCTATATCAAGATTATTCCTATCCTTGTTTCACACATCTACCGTCTTACAATCTTTATCCCAATCTTATTTTTATTCCTCTTCCTATTCTATTTCATTCTCGGTATTCTTCAGAATCTTCATTTTTAACCTCAACTCAATTTTATATTTTTTTTATTTCATACTTTATATTTTCCTTTATCCCTAAATCCTACTCCTGTTTCCATTTTTATTATGAGCGTTTTATATTATCCTTATCTACATTTTTTGTAACACAATTTGTATCCAGTTCATTTCCAGTACCACCCCTCTTTCTTTTCTAAGGAATCTCTTTGATTTAAGTATAATTCTCGCTCCGATTTTATACACCATTCAACACCGATTCTGTCTTCATTCCTTTGTGTAAGTGTGCATATTGCTGCTAGAGACCCAAGCCACTAGAGGGGGTGTGGCCAGCCGTAAGCAGTGATTTGGTCAATTGGAAGAGGATATCTGAAGAAATAAAAATCACTGACCCGATTATATGTTTCCTCTAGCTAAATAAAGTTCTTGTTAATTATATATGAATATGTATGATTTTTTTAATTATTTATTATCATATGGAAGTAATGTGTGTACATATTGTTAATTATTATATTAGTATCTAATGGGTAGCATTTATATGTGAGCTACAAATTCAAAAATTAAACATATAGGGCTAAATTTACTAAACCACGTAAAAGGAATAGTGGACATGTTGCCTATAGAAACCAATTAGATTCTAGCTGACATTCTCTAGTATGTAACAGGAAAGCGAGAGCTAGAATCTCATTGGTTGCTTTGGGCAAAATTTCCACTTTTCCCTTTCCGCAGTGTAGTAAATCTAGCCTATAGTGTTCATAGGATGGGGATGGGGATTGTCACTAATAAAATATAGGACAATAAGAGCGTAATATTTAAATAAGAATGTAGGTATAAATATATGAGTGCCAGGCCTATACGCAATCTACGTAGCGAAAAGATTACGTAAAAAAGATACTACACATGCACAGTATCAAATATTGGGAAACACCAGACGTATATGCAATACGTCCGGTATTGTGAATCCGGGCCTATATGTCTAAACATGACAACATTATAACATTCTGACGAGGATCGGCAAATTATAGTGGATTGAAACCTCCTGCAAATAAAACAAAGTTTTAGTGACTTGAAACACATTTTATTTATTAAACATAAATTGCGCATGCATGGAAAAATGAACAAAAACCAATTATCAAGCAGAATCGTAAGATGAAAAAGCCAGCGACTACACACTATTGCGTAAGACCGTGTGCAAGTGTGTGCGAATTCCCGCTCTTATAGATCCTTTGTTCACACCCACTCACAGATTACACTGAGTTGTCTTTTAATATTTATTATTTTATATTTTTATTTGAATTCGACAGGAGACAAGAACACAAACAGCACCTTCTAAAAAGTATAAAATGCATAATGGCTCCCTTCACTTTCCCTGAAGCATGATATCATTCCAAAGATTTTTATTTTTTTTTTTTTGTAGGAACTGAATATGCCAAAGGGGTAGATCCAGAACTACGTTTGCCGTACGTTTATTTGCGTAGTGTATTTTCGTGCGCGTAAATTCATTACACTCCCCTCGGCACACCCCTTGAACGTATGTATTTTGTCAAGATACGCTTTCCAAACCCTACCTTAACTTTCTCCAACGTAACCGCAGTCATACGCCCACGTACGTATGGGCTAGACGAATTTACACAGCCAAGCACGCCCATACTGTACACTTTAAATACAACCCCCTGCCTATTTCACGTATTTCAGACGTATTTTGGATGCACGTAAAATTGGCACACCCACACGTAAGTATTTACGTGACACATACGTGAATGGCCCATACGTTCACAATTACGCTATGCTATTGAGCATATTTTCTATGGTGCGCATGCGCAGTACTTACAAATACGCGATTTTACGTCTCTTCCACGCGGAAATTCGCTCCGAAGCGTTGTTCTGGATCAGGCCCAAAGTTAGTAATAGAACTGACTGCAATTTGAGAAACCACCACAAGATGGCTCTCTAGCTTTTAGCTTTTTACATACATATACAAAACACATTGGTCCTGATCCAGATGTCCGTCCAGCTGCTTGAGGAATTTGGGTGTCTGGTGCAGACTGCACATGCCCCAGGTAGATGTTATGCAACTATGTTTTGCCCATATTAGGCCTTTACTTGATACAATAACAAAATGTTGTTATTGGAAGGTGGAGCATCAATGTATGTGGTGCCTAGGGGCAGCCTTACTTTCTAAATTTGGCCCCTTTTCTCTTCATTTCTGCTTTTTCATGGAACCAACAACAACATATAACATATAACATATTTTTATTATTTTTTGTATAGCTACAGATTATAGTTATTGCTATAAAATTAGTTAATCCCATTGTACATGTATGAACCAGCAAATACACACATACTTTATGTACAGAAGACCAGTGACGTGGTAAGATTTCCCCTGTTGGCAATAGAATAACAGTTCTAGATTCATCTATTAGGAAAATAGAGGCCTAATTCTGTTAACCCACACAAACAGTAATAACATCGCATAACTGTGTTAGGTAGATGCTTTGTGTGCAAGACAATTATAAACTCTTTCTTTAACTCATTCATTAGACACTTGTGAACAAACAGGATAAATTGCTGTGAAGTATGAGACTTCCATACTTTCATTTCAATGAATTTTCTAGCTGTATTTTGTCATTGCTATAATTAAGAAACACACATTTGGTTTTGTCAACACAATCCATTAGCACATTTTGTCAGCAGCCTGACAGGAGACATTTATAGACTATTTATTTTGCATAAAGAATGATATTTTTGTTTTGTTTATTTTTTGTACTTATTGCCACATTTTGCTTGTGAACCTAAGCAAAAGAAAAAAAAAACATATAAGAAAGGTTTCTACAAAAAACATATATATATAATATTAATTTTAATTTAATAAGTAAGGCATTATGAGACAACCTTACCGATGGTTTCTTCCTGTAGCTATGATTACCATGGAAGAAAATAGTTTATACAAATTAATCATAATATATCATGCTATCTTCAAGGAAATTGTAGTAGGTGGTCAGCAAAACCACACTTGTTAGATAGGCATCCATATGCTTTGCAAGCGAATATCAATATTAGCTTTGCTTTCTCATGAATAAACAGGACCATTTCAATTAAATCATATTTTATTGCTGTTCAGTAATAATGACGTTTGAATATTTATCTTTATAGCATCATTTTAAAGATGCAAAGGAAACAATTTATGTATTAGTTAAATATCTTAGTCATGAAGCTTGCATCATATCAGATACTAATTTGTCTGGTTCTGAATCTAGCTTGCAATAAGGTCAGTGGATAATGCAAGAATAGCTTTGTTTTGCCTAAAGGGAGTCTCTAATAGACAATATTGTTTTGTACCTTCAATTCATTGCTGTATCACAGAGTCCAAGGTCATTGAAAGTACAAGCTTAGTGTCCTCTAAATGTTCAGTCTTTAAATGAGATGCAAAGAAACTTTAAACAATAGAGCAATGAGTCATAATATAGAATGTTAAAATATGTCACACTCAAAGCTGTTTTAATGTGCAGATTATGTCAAGAGGATAGCATCTATCAGAGGAGCTTATTTTTTTTGTTCTCCTCTTGTCAGTTATGATTACAGCCATCTATAATTTGTGCCACACTAAAGCAATTTACCACCTTCATATGACCTTAATTTACTCAACAAAGATGATATTTAGACTCGTGAAATAAGGTATTAATAACACCTCAGTTGTCCAAATGCTGCATCGTTCCACACAGATATGCAGTTTTTTGGGCAAAGCTCCTCCACTTTGATAAACACCCGTCAATTTTGTGTCTCATAAATAAGACTTTTCAATTCAAAGCAAATCATTTGGGAGGTAAAATTTACTTCACATCTGCCTGCAACTTTTACAACACAGATATTTCTTCCTACCTTCATAACATGGTGTGCATCCTTTATATTAAAATATAGCTGAGATTGTGTTGCTATGGACCAGGGCCGGACTGGCCATCTGGCATTTCTGGCAAATGCCAGATGGGCCGCTGGAGTGTGGAGTGTTTACATTGCTGAAAGCTCCGCACATTAGATTTTCTACAGCCTTCTTCCTGTTACTGACAATCAACCAATCAGGGAGTAGCTGATGCCTTGTGCTACTCCCCGATTGGCTTTTGCTGCTATGGACCTCCCCCACTTCTTGCAATGAGTTCACCTCCGCAGGCAGCACAGCTCTGCTGAAGTAAGTGTGTTTTATGTGTGTAAGTTTAATGTGTAAAACTAAAAGGTGTTACATAGAAACATAGAAAGTGACGGCAGATAAAAGCCACATGGCCCATCTAGTCTGCCCATTTATTTAAACCTATACTGACCCTAAACCCTATTTACCCTCAATTTGGTTTACAATTTAGGATACCCTTATATTTATCCCAAGCATGTTTAAATCGGTAGATTCTACTGTAATGCCATTAAGGAAATATTGAGCGTTTGGGTTTTTATGTCCTAAGTGCATGATTTTGCATTTTTTGGCATTAAACTGCAGTTGCCACAGTCTTGACCATTCCTCCAGTCTACCTAGATCATCCCTCATTTTCTGTAACCCACCTGGTGTGTCTACCCGGTTACATATCTTGGTGTCATCTGCCAAAAGGCATATTTTCCCCTCAATACCATAGGCAATATCACCTATAAAGATATTAAATAGCACTGGTCCAAGTACAGAACCCTGGGGTACTCCACTGGTTACCTTACCATCCCCAGAAGAGATTCCATTTACTACAACCCTTTGTTGTCTATCCTGTAACCAAGATTGTATCCATGCAACTAGCTTTAAGTCCAACCCTAAAGTTTCCAGCTTATTTAACAATTGTGTTGTGTCTGAGTGTGTCGGAAGAACTGCCTATCTTTTGGGAGTCTCCTGGATATTCTGGGAGAGTTGGCAACCCTGCCTATAATTAATATTTATTGTGATAACCGGCAGCACTAGGCACATCCAGAGGTGGAACTATTTGCCAGCCACACCCCTTCAGAGGTCCTTTGGTGTTTTGATAGTGGTATTACAATCTTCTTGCTACTCATTAGCAAGACTTGGCAACCATTATCTGGCCTATGGGAGCCGGCTCAGAAGAGAAGTTTTGAAGTTGAGGATGGCTGAAATAAATCGACAAGCCTTGACTGTGTCTGGAGTAGGTTAAGCTGAATCAGACCATCCTACACACTGTTGCTCCATGGAAGTGGTTTCATAGGCATCCTATTGGTTGGGTCGGTCTTTGGTGATATGGGGGTCAACTGGTTTTTGTGCCCCAAGTGCATGATTTTGCATTTTTTGGCATTAAACTGCAGTTGCCACACTCTTGACCATTCCTCCAGTCTACCTAGATCATCCCTCATTTTCTGGTGATATGGGGGTCAACTTTTCTGAGGGGCCCATGAGCACTAGAGACCCTGTACCCATTACAGAAAGACCACTGCAATGCATTTACATTTTATGCTACTGAGATAATCAGAAAGAGGAATTGTCTAACACAATTATATATATATATGTATACACTTTTCGAAGGCGGGTGAAACCAGGGCCGTAACTAGGGGCGGGCAATAGGGCCGTTCACCCAGGGCACAAAGCCAAAGTTGGGCTATGGTAAGTTAATCTTTAAGGTTAAACTGACTGCTAATTCATGGTTGGTGCACCATTTTTTCTTTTTGCCCTTGGCGATAAAATATTTAGTTATGGCTTTGGGTGATACTGTATGTTGTTCAGTGACCTTCTGCAAACTATAAATTTGTGCTCTTCTGTTTTACGATTTAGCAATTAACACATCCTAGTCACTACTTACAATACAACCATTTTCCTAGTCACCACTGCACAATTCACACTGCATTGTAGCGACCATCATACTATATAAACTATACATCCTAATGACTTCCCTATAATACAGTGCTCTGCAAACCAGTGTGCCAGGAGCAGTTTCAAAGTGTGCCGCGGGCAGTGGCATATCCGGGGGGGGGGTCCGTCACTGCACACGTCGGAGTGGCCTGTGAGGAGCCGGAGGCTCCACACCTAATTGCAAGGGGTTCTACACTTGGAACTCAGGCACAAGGCCTGGCTGTACTATGCACAGGTGCGGCTCTACCAAATAACGCTAGCGTGACCTAATGTCACGTTAGAGTCATAATTCTGCAGAGAGCCATGGGGGGGGGGGTAGAAGAGCAAAGGTAAGTTGATGGAATACTTGAAATGGGGATTTGATAGCTGGACATGGAAGGGGAACAAAGGCTGAGTGAGCACACATAAATAAGGCTGAATGGACACATAAAGAGGGGCAATAATGCTAGCTTGACACAAAAATAGGGGGCAATAAGATTGGCTGGACACAAATAGGGGGCAATAAGGCTGATTTGACACAGAAAGAAGGGGCAACAATGCTGTTTGGACACACAAAAGAAAGGGGCAATACGGCTGGTTGGACAAACAGAAGGAGGGGGGCAATAAGGCTGACTAGATACAAAGAAGGGCTGGATGGACACAGGAGGGAGCAATAAGGCTAAATGGACACATAATTAGGGAGCCATATGAATTATAGTTGTAAGCTAATACAGTTAATATTAGTTAGAAGAAAAAAAAATAACAATTAAATGTAATTTCTGTCTATGTATATATATATATTTTTTTTTTTTTGCTTTTGGTGTGCTGCGAAATTGTGGCAATTGCTCAATTGTGCTGAGGGTGAGAACTATATATTATATTATAAAACAGATTACATCCATAATACAAATATGTTTTTTTAGTGAGCAATCACTGGGGTGGATACTTTGTTGTACCTATTAATATAAATGTCTGAGATTAGATAGATAGATAGATAGATAGATAGATAGATAGATAGATAGATAGATAGATAGATAGATAGATAGATAGATAGATAGATAGATAGATAGATAGATACCAAGGTTCTGTTTCAATATCCTATTAATTCAGAAATCCCAGTTTTAATTCTTCCTCGGCATCTCCTAAATTTCTCATATTGTCATATGAGAGAGAGTGGAAAAAACTCATATAGTACAGCATCAGTACACATAAAAATAAAATAAACAAAGTAAAAATGATGGCACCCTATAGGGGGAGTGCTCTGTACCGGGATAGAGTGTAATTAAAAGAGCAGAAGATGTAAACAAGGGTTCTAATACGCTGTAATAGATCACCTATCAGAGCTCAGTTTTCTCCTGGGCACAACAGTTCTCATTAATTGATGAAAGAACATTTTATTATGATTGAATGGTAATGAATTCTGCTCATACTTTACCCAACATTGGGTCACTGTTTATGACTTTATACACTGGAGGCCACTGTTATATGATTTACCTTATTTATGCTTACTAATTGTATGCTTATCACATTTTATATTTTTATTATATTTATTATTTTTACACTTAGCACTTAATAATATTGCCACCCATTCTTACCATTTTTTGCCATACCTCCTATAAACATCCTATAACAAGGAGAGGTCTGATCCTCATGTGAAAATGACAGGGGATTTCTGTGTGTCACGTGCTGAATTGTGCAGTATATGGAAGTCTGCATTTGGAATGCACCCGTCCAATGCAAAAATCCTTGCAGAATTCTGTCTCCGCATGGGAGGCGATCCACTCACTATACATACAAGAGATGCATGGTGGGTGGGCATTGGTATTCAAACCTCGGCTAAACCTTAAAACTTGGCTAAACCCTTACGTATGATTCAGTATTCTGCATCCACAGAGATACGTGCAGAATACTAAAGGTAGGGTCCAGGGCATGGAAATCCATTCCGCACATAGGACTGCAGGGGGAGAGCCCTGTTCTCCTGTGTCTGGATTCAGTCTGAGGTTATAGACAAACTTTATAAGTAACAACCTAAATATCTGACAAGCAATACATTACACAAGGTGATTGTATAAAGTGTGAAAAAGTAATAGGCTAAAAGGTAAACATAACAAATTGGTAGGTAAAAGTAGCTGATCCAACCATAACACCAGTGGACTGACAATGTGCTAGATCATAAACTGTGTTACTACAGGGTTGCCTACTATCCCGACTTGTGATATTTTGTGCTGTTCTCCTGGTATCCCGGGAGAGATGGCAAATCTCCTGCATGCCCCGACATCCAAACAATCACCAGTGTAATCCCTAGAGTTACTAGGGATGGGTGGGACTTGATGATGTCATCAAGTCCTGCCCACCCCTTTAACACCTGAGATCACACGGGTGATTGACAGGGGATGGGACTTAATGACACGCTTGCAGTAATCTATGGCTTCTCCCTGGGTTCTCCCAGAGGGAAGCTTTCAATAGTCGGCAACTCTGTGTTACTATTTTCTACAATATGTAAAAGAGTTGCTCATACACAGGGGCGGATTGGTAATAGGCCTTACCGGGAACTTTCCCGGTAGTCCGGTACCCTCATGAGGCCGCATGGAGGCCGCCTCATCAGCACAGCACATGTTTTTTTTTTGTTTTTTTTTTTATCTTTGCAGATCAGAGCTGCTGAGTCCCGGTCATTGGGCCTGATCCAGAGCTAT
>WWET01001279.1:403386-414050 GCA_011038615.1 Limnodynastes dumerilii | reverse complement strand
GAAAGAGTGACAATAAGGAGAAATAAGGATGTTTGCTCATAATTGCAACTGAGGTAAAACTGGAGGATGGTGTTGGAGAGCTAGTGAAACAGTCCTCAACAATAGCTTTGCTGATTGATACCACTTGCCAGCTAGTTGTGAAGGTGTGATTGCATAATGACTATTCCCACTAATAGCATTTATTTCATTTATTTTATTTGTGTGATTCCTTATTGTTTTTTTCAATCCAAAAACATAAGGCAGAAAGATATCATATAGTCTATAGCATCAGCCACCACCAGCCCAGTAGATTCACCCTTGGTGCATCCTTCCCGTCTGTTCTAAGTACATGGAGCTTGCTACAGTGTCTGTTGCTATGATATTTCTGTTGTGTTTGTCCCCTCTGCAACGCAACAATAGCACACTTCTTGTGTAATAAGTTTTATTCAAATGGAACATATGAAAAGCCTGTGATATAATCACATATAGGACCGGATCCAGAATTAATAGCGTCAGGTGATTTACGCACGCAAGGTGCGTAAATCACCTGACTGAACGGAGGGCGCATGCGCCCTCCAGATGTTACGCTAGGATTACTATAGTAATCCTAGCGTTTAAGCAATCGGACAGAACTTTGTTCCGTCCGAGCCCATTTGCGTGCAAATGGGCTGTGCTTCCCATCCGCCCGCTAAAGCGGGCGAGGGGACGCATGTAAAGTGTACAGTGTGGGAGGGGGCTCCCACACTGCAGCGGATCAGCGGTCGTACGGACCGCTGATCCGCCCGTCGCAGTTAATGCAGGCTTATGGCAGCGTAATCTGCCATAAAGCCCGCACGACAGAGGGGAGTGACAGGGGGTGTGCACTCCCCTCTGTCTCGCGTAATTTCAGACCCCCGCGCGCACGCAAAGCACGCGGGGGTCTGGATCCGGTCCACTGTCATTAACACTCATCACAAATGTCAAAAAGCACCTTTACACAATTATAGGATTGTTTTAAATGCTGAATATTCTGTCAGGCTGTTATTGTAAATTATACACCCTGGTCGCCTATAAATATTGCTCAAACCATCGCAACCAACACATATCAGTCTCTGGTTTTTCAGAGTAATATTGTCTTATAGTCTTTCTTATAAATTTAACCCCTCCTACATTTTCTAGGGGTGGTTCTAACAGGTCAGAATACATATAACTTGCTTATATAAATAGGGACATGATATAAATACAATAAATAGAGAAATAAGACAGGAATGAAACAGTTATAAAAATGCATAAAATATTTAAAATATCTGGCTAAAAATAAATATTACATAAAAACGTTATCAATTTTGCAATGACTTTTCAGCTTAGCATAAATGTTTGTCAGCTTTTATTGCAAAAATGATAGGCATCAAGAAAATACATTGCAATTATAAGGAATAAAGATTGAATAGAATGCATGGCTCTGATCTGTTCTTAGAAAATGTAGAAGGGGGTTAAATCTATTTCTAAGGAGGACTCACTATTACCTTGAAAAAGACCAGAGGTTGGTTGAAACGCATTGGTTACGGTAGTTTGAGCAATATACATAGAAGGCTGCCGATGTATAGTTCACAGTAATGGAACAACAGAATATTTAGCACTTTTAAGACGGTCCTAGAATTGTATACAAGTGCTTTTTGACATTGATGTTGAATGCACATGTTTATAGCACATGCTTTTAAAACTCTTCATTTAAATAAAACTTATTGCACTAGGAAGTGTTGCTTTTTTTGTTCCATTTTATCTCCAAAAAAAACCTGCTTTGGAGATATCACAGCAAAGCTGGAAGGGGACAAGTACAGCAGAAGTAACAGACACTGACAGCGAGTTCCACATGCTAAGAGCAGACTGGAAACACACGCCATGGAAACACATGCTGTGAACAACTGGAAAAAGAAGACAGAAGTAACACATAGGAGGTAAAAAATTACTGAGCACAACCACAACAGCATAATGGTGCCTAGCAAGTGAGCTTTAGCATCTGCTTGGCCATTCACCAGGATCCTGCAGCTAAGCATGTACACGTTCAGGGTCTTATTATTATTATAATTATTATTTTATATATAAAATAAATACTTTGTACACCAATGAGCCACAGCGATCTTGGAGGGTCCTGTCCCTCTGACTTATTGGAAACTCACTAGTTTATCTGTAGCCTGTTACTTGCAATTATGTGATTTATAATCTATCCTTTGTGTATGCATTGTCCAAAGCTGCTGGCAAGGAATCCCTGTGAGTGTTTTACTAGCAGCAAACGCTCTGTACTTTTTTTTTGCTGATATATTTCTGTTCTCATTTAATTTGTGTTTTTATCTGGTTATCTCTTGGCTTAGAATATATAATTTTGTGCTTTGGAACCACAGCAATTGTGTCAGACACCCACTTTTTTACTGTTAGTCTTAAATATTTCTTAAATGTGTCCAAGCTGGGAATCGTCACCCCCATTTAAAAGCATTTCCATAGCCACTTCTTTATTAGAAGATAAGTAGAGATAGGTTTATCAGACTGGAATTATATCATATGAAGAAAACATTTATTAAATGAAACACAGCATTAAGTCTAATAAAATCTAAAATTGATTACAGCAGGGCTCATACTTTTGAAATCTGTAATTGGTTAGTTACTGAGGTTGAAAAGCAGGACTTCAACAATGCACAAACACAGAACAATAATTTCTTCTAAGCAGTAAGTATGGGTTTATAGCTTTGATATATGTGTCTATCATAGATAGCAAAACCCCAAAGAGAAATCCTGGGGCCCTGTACATTTAGATTTTCAGAGACCCAACCTGGTAGCAATTCAAACAGTCAAATACATACTATATGCTAGTGGCCTACCAATACGCACTGCATCCTACTAACTGCTACACAATGATTAATGTATCCTAGCGACTGTTATACAATATAAACTGCATCCTAGTGGCCACAATAAAATACAAACTGCACACTGAGGACCCCTATATAATACACTTTACATCCTAGAGACCACTTTAATTAATACCATACTGTACAATACAGACTGCATTCCTACAATCTTAATAATTTATTTATAATTTATTATTATTTATTTTGATATGTTTTAAATGTCATGCATTACTTTTTTACCCTTCTACCTGTATACACTCCTCTGTCTACTTTTTGCCACAGGTCTTTTCCATCTTTATTCCTCTCTTTCACTCCCCTTACTATCTTTTGCACCACCTCATTCTGCCTCTTTACACCTCTTTCTCCTGTTTCTTTGAAAAGCCTCCATGATGCAGGAACTGCTGTTCACTTTAACAGGGCCCTGCTGTAATGACAGACTGGGACAAGTTCCCACTCCTGACCCCTCCTTCTTACCAAAAAAAACTTTGTAAAAAAAGCTTATGATGATGGAAATGAATTTTCTATTTTGTATTATATATATTTTTTTAAATCTTTGCTTTGGATTTAAAATCTTGATTGAGACTGTGTAATGCTAATTGTAGTACAATTAAACACAAATAAGCACCAAAAGCAACTTTGTTTGCATTTGTTATTTAACAGTATGTAATAGTCAAAAGTACCTATGTATGTATGTCTCCATACCTTCTTTCTGCCCCTCCAGTCTTCCTTTCTGCCCTTGTATTTCTACTGTCCTCATTTGTGCTCCAGTATGTCTCCAGTTATCCTTCATTCATAAGAGTTATGAAAAAGACTAGAATAAAGTGTATGAAAAACTATGGTCCAGTCTACTCTTGTATATTTAAACACTGGGATTCATACGGATTAGGAAATTCCAATTAATATTCTTTAAGATAGTTGGACACTGGTTTCAAAACACTTTGGGCCAGATTCAGATTTAAAAGTGTTTGTAAGCATACATGTCATGTATTTAGTGCTCTATGCATACGTTCAACTGATGTTATGCATTTGATCTCACTACAGAACTTTGTACGACAGAATGTGGCTATACCTTTCGCTAAGTCTGCACAACGATATGCACGGAGAAGTTAAGGTGGGGCTATGGCACTCGGAAGCCAGTTAAAGTCCGTTCTTCAGAGGGATGTGTCATGGGAGTACACTCGCCACATAAGTGTGGACTTTCCATACCTCCTTAAAGCACTCTTAAGTTTGATTTAGGGCCTTTGTGTTTTTTTATTTTTCTTACTACATTTTTAAATATTTAATTTAATTTGTTTTCATGAATTATGTTAGGAACCCAGACAATATACGTCAGAATCCCTGACTTAGAAACACAAATTTATGTTTACCTGGGGGCCTAGCACATTAAATCCATATTAATATTCTAGCACCATCCACCTCTATTATGGTAAATCTATGTCCAAGATATTCCAGCTGCCACCACGCGTTTTAAAGGACAACACAAACCAATCAACACAGTTATAAGCCTATAAACTATCACCAAGTGACTTTATTTCCACAATCCCACGGGATTAATAACCACAGTTATTGAAATTATCACCTTATGAGTTACAGTAACCAAAAAGCAATCAAGTTCTCTTCAGAGACGAAGGGCAACATCTCCCCTTTTCCTTTCCCGCTGCTAAGGAAATCTTGCCCTAAGGGTTTCAGAGCAAATATGAACCAGGCTAAATAAACATTCAATTTATTTGACAAAAAGTACAATGCTCATTATATAAAAAATGTTTTTTAAGTACACGGTTACAAGACTAAACAGAATAAACAGACATAACTTAAAATAAAAGTGAAAAATAACAGGAAATAAGCACCTTTGTGAAATCCTGGCTAGAGGCTTAGCAGAAACTTTGGATAATCCTACCAGACCAGCAATCTGAACCTCACCCCTATCCACCCTGAGCCTTTCTCTTCTTCCATATTTAAATACACCTTATCTAACTATCTCACCTCCCACTGCCAAGGAGAGGTGATTGGTAAGCAGGCTGTGACCTCAGTATGGGGCTGGTCTGAGATTCTGGGACCTACCCATCTGATTTTGATAACTAAAACCATAAAGCCATATTTCTGCCTCTGAGTGGTCGTACCACTTATAAAAGTATAATATTCACATTACTGGCTTTTTGAGTGACGTTGGGCTACCAAACAAAAGGTACCTAGCGTGTGTATGAAACTAGTTAGTTCACACTTACATTTCCCAGAGTGACTCGATCTCCCACATTGCAAGTATTGCTCATGTGCGTGTGCTTCACGTCCCTAAGAAATTAGGAGTTGCCCTGAGTACTAGAAATATGAGTTTTGCCCAAGTATTATATTTTCTTTGATCCTAGTTCATTTGATTTTGCAATCTCTAGGGATTCACTGATATATCCCCCTGTGGAGCATAGAGCCACTCTGGCTGGCCAGGGCCAAAAGATCTGTTTTTAAAGCCAACCTGTGGTGTGAATGTTATCTGCCCATTTCCTTTCTCTGACTAACTCTAGAGGGACATCTAGCTATTTAGCCAGACCTCTTGGTGGGAAGATAAATGTGCTCAGTAAATGTGATCAGCAATATTAAATAACAGAGTGCAAATTAAACATGTGAAATGTTAACCTTAACAAATATTCCATATCTGTTCCTGACAAATTATACATTTTTCATAAATATTAATAAAGATTTAGGGCCGTATGCAGAGCTTTCCGATATGCTCTACTGCGCATGCGCAGTAATTTTGTAATGTCTTATAATCTCTCTTCCCATGTCCCTCTTGTTGGAGAGGAGAGCGCTCTTATACTAATGTCTGCTCTAGTGTAGGCCAGGATTGCCGACTTATAATAGCTTTCCTCCGGGAGATCCCGGAGGGAAGCCATAGATGCATGTAGGGACGGAGCTTAATGATGTGATTTATGCAAATTGTGTCATTAAGCCCCACCCCCTGCCTACCAATTACCCCCTTTTAGATTTACTGGTGATAGGGGGCTGGGCTTGATGATGCAAATTGCCTTCAGCCCTCTGTGAGAGATTTGCAGGCTTTCCCAGGATACCAGGAAGACTTCCCAAATTTTAGTCTCCAGGACATTTTGTGAGAGTTGGCAACTCTAGTGTAGGCTGGTGCAGGAGAAGGTGTTAAATGATATCAACTTCCTGTTTGTCTGTTAGACTGCCCAGGCGGGACCTATTCCTAGTGGTAGTTGGAGTTAGTCACTGAACTGCATAGACTTGCAGATCAGAGTCTCCTCAAACAGTAACTCTGATACAGATACATACAGCCTAATCCTGCATATCTGTCAAGCTGCTGTTTAATTCTATCCCTGCTGTTCTGTAAGTTCCTGTTGGTGTAGGACCTCAATCTACATTGCTGCGTGCATTAACCCCTTGTGTACAAGAACTGCATTACCTGTTACCACTTGCTCTCTATTGAATAAACCAAGAATCTGGTGTGGACTACAATCCTTATCCAACATCTGCCGTCAGCTATCTTGTACCACAAGACTCTGGCAATACCTCTGACCCCCACTCTATATCCCTGTGTCACTCATACCTCCACACTTTCACCCCCTTTAACTTCACTTGTTGATAAGCTGGAGGAGGTATTAGAAGGCAGGAAGAACAAGAGAACAGAACGTTACTTTGTGCCTGTATTTCAAGGGAAAAGAGTATGAGTATAAAATTGACCATAGCAATCCTTACCTCCTCCTGAACATATTACACTAGGATATTCTTCTTTCTCCTTTCCCAAGGATCACGATCCTAAAAAAGAAAAGAGAGAAAGAAGTGACTTTTAAGAATTTAAGAATAAAAGAAAAGGAATGAAGACTACATTGCAATTTGAGACTTTTGAAACTTTGTATTACAATAGAAATTGTTTTGCATAGAAACATTTTGAAAGAAATCAATGTTAACTGTGCGGATACTCCCACCCTATCTCTTTTTTTTACCTAGATCATCCCTCATTTTTGTGTACCCCTACTGGTGTATCTACCCTGTTACATATCTTTTGTCATCTGCAAAAAGGCATATTTTCCCCTTGATACCACAGGCAATATCACTTATAAATATATTAAATAGCACTGGTCCAAGTACAGAACCCTGGGGTACTCCACTGGTTACCTTACCATCCCCAGAAGGGATTCCATTAACTACAACCCTCTGTTGTCCATCGTATCCATGCAACCAACTTTACATGCCTTCACTGGCATATCTATAATGGGTGCAGGGCGTAAATGCACATGGGCCCCTCAGATCAGGTAGCCCCATGTCAGCAGGCTCTGATGCTTTTCTTATTTATTATTTTTTTTGTGCAAGGGGGGGTGCTGAGGGGTGGGGATCCGAAGGGGAGGGTACAAAGGCCCCCTTACTTCTCAAAACACCCCTGTATGCCTTCACTGTATCTGGAGATAAAAACAAATGGAGACTGAGCTAATAATAATGGACTATATAACCATAACTATGACATATAACCTGTATCTCCTTGGCATATAATAATCATTGTAATCTACAGTTCAAGGGACATAACAGATAAAAGTACAGCAATAAATACTTCACTAAGCTGTGAAACTAAAATTTAAGCAGAATAGGAAGAAATCTGTTGAAGAGCTTGGTATTTGCTGATATTCTGATATTTGTCATAGGACCAGGAAAAGCTGTGCTGCTCTTTAGCCCTCTCTGCTGTTCTTGTAAAAATAAAGCAGGAGCCTCATCTATGTTAATATAATAGATGGAATTCACAACACCGTGCATGTTGCATATACGGGGCCGGATTCACAGCCCCGGACGTATTGCACATACGTCCTTAATTTACCGATAATAGCTATTATGCATGCGTAGTAACTGTTTTACGTAATCTACGTATCGCTTCATTATGTACATGTGGCCTTAAAGACTGCATATACGCAATCTACATAACGAAAAGATAGAATAGTTACTACGCATGCATGGTAGCTACTATCTGTATTTTAAGAGCGTATGTGCAACACGTACAGTGTTGTGAATCTGGGCCAATATGTATAGTACAATGTTAGTATAATAATATATAAGGAAAGTATCTGAAACTCTTATGGATATTTAGATCTGAATTTTTTGCCACCACTGGATGCCACTAAACCATTGACCTGACAAGTAGATGCTTCACTTTGGGGAACACTATGACTGATCATCTCTATAATAGCTTTTGTTCTATGATAGTCTCTTATATGTTTTAACACTCTGATAATACCATCCGCTCTGGGTAAACTTCTTCATGTGTGCTTCTCATTAACATTAGCACGTGTCTCTCCTGGAAGCCAATTTTCTGGCTATGTTGTCTGCAGCAACTCACAGTTACAAACCTGATCAAATTTCCAATTCAAAATCTAACTAAAACTCTAACCTCATTGTACGGTCTGTCATGTTTTAACATATACAGTGGGTCGGCAATCAAAGTTAATGGAACAAAAGTTGCACTTTATACGCATCTAAATCAGAGGTTCTACATATCTATTGTGGGTTTTGATTGCTATATTATATACTTTAAGTTTACAGGAAATGTCCCATTTGCAAAGTACTACCTTTACCAGACATTTCTAAGTTGTAAAAAGTGTTTATTCTCATGCGTCATGATGTAGCTTAACAGTGTCATACCATCCAACATTTCAAGGCTTAAAATAGATACACTTCAATTACCATAGGAGGTGTGTCTTTACCACAAAGTTGTGTGTCAGCTGAAGGAGGCGTGTCTTATCCCACCCATGCGGCATGTCTTTCCCTGTCACTAACCCACAACCCCCCCCCCCGGTATCCCCCATCATGTCTCCAGCCCCCCAGTATCTACATTATGTGTCTCTAACCCCCCAGTATCCACCATCGTGTTTCCAGGCCTCTAGTATCCACCATCATGTCTCCAGCCCCCCAGTATTGACAATCATGTTTTCAGTTCCCCAGAACCCCCCATCATGTTACCAGCTGCCAGAGTATCCCCCATCATGTCACCAGCCCCTCCCCAGTATCCCCATCATGTCTCCCGACCCCCAGTATCCACCATCATGTCTCTAGCCCCTCCAGTATTCACCATCATGTCACTAGCCCCCCAGTATCCCCATCATGTCTCTCCAGCCTCCCTATATTTCCCATTGATGTCCAGCCTCCTAGTAAGTCCTCATTGCTTCACTTACCTTAGATGTCATCACTTCCTCTGCGGCGCACGCTGTCCCTCCTTCTTAGTGACGCTGGTGACACAAGGAAGGACCTCCTTTGCATGCAGGAAGTTCCTGTATCAGCTGCTGGGCAGAACACAAAGCAGCTGATCGCAAACCACAGCAGCTGAAAGGAGTTTTGTGATCAGCTGCTCTGTGTAACTACAGGGACCACCTGTCAGCTGCGCATTGCAGAAGGGGGATGGCCGGCGCATCTCCCGCCTATCGCATTGGCCCTGCCTGAGCAATACCATGTTGAACTGCAAGGGGAGGTGCATTTAAATGGAGAATTGGCTTTGAGGTGAAGTTTTTTAGCTCAACTCTATAGAGTTAACATAAAGCTATTCAGTATTTGAGTTGTATGTGTAAAAGTAAAGTATTTAACCTGCATGCTAAAAATTTATATTAATTAGCTCCACATTCCTTTGCAAAATGGTTTAGCTGAGCTGCACACTTTCACCTGTTTTGCTCTTACTCCCAAAGGGGCTGATTCAGAGTTTGAGAGTGAGGGTAAAAAAGGTGCAAGTGTACATTGAGAAAGATTACCTTTAGAAAAATTCAATATTCTAAACGCATTGGTGCGGGGGGTTGGGTGTTGTGCGTTTGAGACTGCCAAGGACCTGTACCCTCTCTCCAATTGTCCAGCCGATATCCCGGGACTTTACCATCTGTGGTCTGGTCAGTTTGTAGGAGTCGATCATCTAGTATAGGTATGACCTCGGTGTCTATTTATTTTTAATGTTTTTATATTTTATGCTGTCTGTTAATAAAACCTTTTATTTATTACCCCTTTTTTCCGTTTTACTCACCGCGCACCCCCGGGGGGCTGCCGCTTGATGCTTACCCAGGCAGGGGATTCCTTACCTTTGAGGGAGAAAGACGGGTCGGTAGACAACCAAAGATCCTTGTTAAGAGGCCCTTTCCATTTACCTGTTGAGTTTGGGGACTTACTCTACTTGAAAAAGATCACCACTTGTACGGGGGAAATTCGAAAAATTAGAATATTGTGCAAAAGTTCATTTATTTTAGTAATTCAGCTTAAAAGGGGAAACTAATATATTATATAGAAGAAAGACACTTCCCCCATAAGGCGCTTATGTGCTAATGAGTCCTGTTAAATTCTTTGGAGACAAATCAAAGTTCTCTATAATGTCCTCAGTATCATAGGAGTCTGTATGTCAATATCAATATATCAATTCGATTTAATTTATTTTTCTAGTAATGTCTTTCCACTTCCACAGGGAATATGCAAAATAAGAGCAGACAAAAAGGGACGATCCCTTGTCTAGATCGTCTTTCAAAATTGTACGTATACAGAGGGGTTCATTCTACTCACAAGGCTTGCCTCTTGTATGCATGTAATACGATATAGGTAACGTCCTTCCTATATAGCTCCACCTCCTCAGGGGTCGGAGCTCCACTTCAAAATGTTGTTCGCCAAGGATTCATCATATGGAAAGAAAAGAAGAGAATACTTCCATAGTGTAAAACCCCTTACTTTTGGGATACAGAAAATAGATTATACTGCTTACAATACGAATGCTTGCTAGATTGCGTATCACAGAATGTATCTCCTCTCCTTCCTTCCCTGCGATGATACCTCTCACTCAATGGACGT